>SNQJ01S0180026.1:3801-19293 GCA_010110895.2 Picea sitchensis | reverse complement strand
AAAATTGGATGTGCCAAGTGGAATTTATGGTAACTTCCCCACAACTTGTCGATTTTTGGCCTTTCCAGGAGGTCTCACTTGTATAGCATGCTCCGCACAAAATAATTGATATAAAATTCTGAAACTCACACCCAAAATACTAAAGATTGTCCACGATCAAATGAAACTAGTCCCACTCAATTTGGATACTCTAGGAAGAAGTTATGATTTTTTTACCTAGAACACCTTCTTGAGACTAGTCAATAGGACTAGTCAAATACCCTATCTTGCACAGGGTGTATCTACAAATTTAAGATGACCCAGAAGATAAAAATTTTACCACAGATACATTACTAATTTCTGTAAATGGCCTCCAGAGTTCAGGGTCTGAAACGTTACAGAAAAATTTTTATAGCGAAAATTCCACAATGACTCATTTCAGGATGATTCAAGAACCCTATCTTGTACAGGTTGTATCTCCGAAAGTATAAGGCCTCAGGAGCTGAATTTTGAGCCCAACGTACCTTGATCCGTCTTCTAAATATCCTCCAAGAATTTCCTTCTAAAACATTGTATAAAAAAAGTTATAGTGAAAATTCCACGGTGTCTCAGATGTAGCAGCGAAAACCCAAGACCTTGAGCTCTGATACCATATGTTAGGAACCAAATATCAATATAGCATAGAAAAACCTCATAAAAAGTACTCAATGCCTTGAAAAAGAGATAATTTCAGATAATAAGCCTCTTCGAGGGGGAAACCTTCTTTTACCCCAATTAAATGTTCAATTCCAAAGATGATTCAAAATGAAAATGTATCCTTGGTATATATAGGAGACTAGGAGGTATAATTACAACTAATGGCCTAAAGCCGACATAAATAAAATAACATTACTAATCTAAATTACAACTAATGGCCTAAAGCCGACATTACAACTAATGGCCTAAAATGGCTATAAATAAAATAACATTACTTAATCTAATATTACAAACTTTAATGGCCTAAAAATGACATAAATAAATAATATTACTAATCTAATATTATGTCCCACCACCAGGGGTAATGAGCCAATATTAGCTTTAACACATTTTACGTAGTGCCTTGAGAATATCGCTATTAATAATTTTATTAACCACTATGAGTGGTATTAATTTCTAAAAGAGGATTTAATGTGGCTTCAACATGAACGGGAAAGGGTGTAAAGTGTTTTAGTGTCGCAGAGTAGAGGGTTCACGTGATGGCAGACAATCAGAAATATGGACGAGCAGGAAGATGGGATAGTGGATGAGAGCAGGATTATGGGATGGTGTGATAAAGTATGATCAAGATCATGAGACCATGGACGAGTGGGAAAATGAGGTGACAGAGTGAAAGGAATGGTGCTCCACACCCGTAGATTAATGTCGTCTTTCAAGAAAATTTCTAAGTGTGAATAGTGCAAGATGGAGGTTGTGGAAGTTAAATAGAGTGTTATGTTGTTCGCGTAACTTTGGAGTAGGTAGAAGTGATGTAATGTGTTAGAACCCGCTGTGGTCTCTCTAAATATTTCTTTGTTTTAAAATTTTTCTAATTCTAGGAATGAACTATACAAGAAGGAATACAAAAGATTTGATCAACTATTTTTTGGTCAACAACTACTCACAAAAAAAAACACTAATACTCAGATACTTTTAAAAACATAGAAATTAATGGAAATGTGATGGTTGAGTGCTTCTTCTTGACCTACATTGGATGGAGGGGAGTTACTTTTTCCTACATCCATATCATATTGCAACTAGTGCACTACTTCCTCTTCCTTAAACTCTACTTGGATTGAGTTAATTGAAATTCTATGATTTGACATTGTAGAATGTGAATCTTTACTAAGGTTTACAACCATGTTCTATAACATGTTACATTCTTATTCTTCCAAAGTATCTATATTTTTTTTCTACTTGACCAAGACTTCAATATTGTAGCATTTTATGAGGTAAAAATATGTCCATTTTCATGCACCTTAGAAGTTATTAAGAAGATGGAGGATCTATTGCATTAGATTAAATATTCATGTCTATGTAGAGCCTTACGAATCTCCTGAGCTTCTCTATAGTCCGTGCTTTATAAACTCAAAATAGAGATGTTTGTAGAGGGTGGAGTCAAAGTGGATCCACTATGACCAGGGAGAGTTATTTCACCATCAAAGATCTACCAACTCCTCAAATATATCAACAATATTGTCAAAACACAACATTTACAAGATTTCCTAGTGCCAAAATTTATCCTTGAACAACCTTTTCCTAGACCCTTCAAGTTCTATGAAATAAATGACTAGAAAATACCAGAAAGAAGAGTTTCAAGAAAGGAGACTAGAACATAATATATTATTACAATAAATACCTGTGAGGGGGGGAGGTGAACTGCAGATGAGCACCTTTTTGTGTGTGTGTGTGTGTGTCTCTGAGGGAATCGAACTAGTTGGCACGCTCACACTGGTCGTATATCCAAATCATACCACTCATATCCCTGTGTGTGTTCACTTCCATGCCCCCACGCGGCACACAAGCAAAGTCGGGGATTTTAAACCCAAACCTCATGGAACTTTCATTTTCACAAAGACTTGCCAATTGAGTTGCTCCCTCGAGGGCGTGATGAGCACTTTTTATTACTTTGCACCACAATAGCTTTCTTCAAATTTATTCAATAATAGTTGCATCATGAGCATTCATTATACCATCAACACACCATAGTACATCACATCAATATCGCTACACAATACACCAAAATTCTACTTGAAACCAAAATGGGAGAAACCACATAATAATTTTCTTATATATACTAAAAGAATACATTCATTGAAGCACTAACTTCTCACTTCCAACACAACCGGAAGGAGGTCTAACCCTATTCATAGGGAGATCCAACCCCTAAGGAAGCATAACCCCTTAATTTTGGCTCCAAACTGTTGAGGCTAACCCCCTTGACTTTCGTGCTCCAACCTAAACGTGTCTAAACTCTCTGTGTTCTCCTGCACCAAATGAGGGGAGGCTACAACCTCCTTTCCTTCTGTCCTCACACCTCAAATATAAGTGTAAACCAATTGTCACTACCACAATTAGTGTTATTGTCATTGTCATGGCCAATGTCTTTGTCATCAGTTTTCACTATCTATATCATATTTCACCGCCCATTGGTTGTCACTTTATCCACCCTTTGTCACTACCTCATCAAACCCTAGAATCATCATCAAACTGTATATGTGTAATAACCGGAATTGCACTATGCCATGCATCAATTGTATAGCAACATGTGCATCAATCATGTCCCATAAGATATACCAAATGTAGATACCATAACATCAACAATGAGTATTCAATCATATATCAAACCATGTACATGTACTAGAGCATCAATCATGTATATAACATGTACCATATTCCATACTATCAAACATATATACCTGTATCTTCATATCATCAAGGAATACACCAAACCATGCCCTCATGCATATGCCACCATACAAAAAATATATACCTCAACCATGTACTAACATCCCAAATATGTAAACCATAACAACCATTTCATATGTTAAACTAGATACAACGGAATACCTTAATCAAATAAAGTCAAACTCAAGCATGCATCAAGCATACACTATATCATAACCAAGCATTACCTTCAAAACAAGTACACAAACATACTAGTACCTATGTAGATGACCTGAAACAATGAAATTATGACATGTAACCTTCCTTCTGACTTCAGGGACCTAGTACAAGCATCTCCTCAAGCTTATCTTGTCCCTGCTGGACTAAGACATCCCACAAGTGGGCTCCTCAGATGATGACTAATTATGTGAACCTCAAGGGTCCTCATGGGACACTCTATACCTTACTCATGAGGGCTTACCCAAGTTAGGGTTACATGAAACCCTAGCACTCTGCAGCTCCGAAATTTTTTCTCTTTCTTTGCACTTACTCCATTGCCTCATACTTGACATCAGATTCACTAATAGATCAAAATATTGGACCATAACATTCATAAGATAGATATTCAATGTGTGTGTGTGTGTGTGTGTGTGTATTAAGATAGACTCCTTGAGGTGCATTTATAATTTTGCTCAATAACCTCTTTCCTTAATCTTAAGGCTCCTTAACTTTCTTGTTACAACCACTTCCTTTCCCTCATCACACTTGTAACCAACTAGGGTTTCTTCACACTCTCGTGGTTTCCAAATCACAAGGCCATAACTCATCAACCACGAGGAACCAAATGGCATACCACCTAATACCCAAACAACATGGACAAGGACTTTACCCATCCTGTAGCCTGATTTAGTTCTTCATTTACATTGTCCCTTTTGCCCATATTCTTCAATAAACGCCATGTACCAAAAACACACTACTCGAGAGGTTTCCTTCAAGGATTTACATCAATGACAACCAATATTTCAAAAATCTCCCCTTGGCATTGATGGAAATATTGGATGGCATGGGAACACTCGTCTCTTCTCATTCTCCCTCTTGGCGACCATCACCCCCTTGTATCCATGCATCTGCTCTTATCTCTCTTGTTCTTCATTATGTTTCCATGGGTTTGTTCTTTCCTTGACATCAATGGAAAAGGTAAGTTCCCATCCGAGGTTTCTCCCCCCCATCTACAAAAGCCTTTGCTTTCTCCTGTTTCCTTGTGTAACCTACATATATGAAAGCATTCAAATAATTCTTTACTTGGACTCTTCATGTCTCTTTGTGTCTCTCCCATGTCTTACACAGGTTTGAATTTATGTGATCACATGGGTAGAAATCCACCTGTTTCAATTTAAGATACTCAAAAGTATGTCTCGAAAGAGGTTTGGTGAAGATATCTTCAATTTTATCTTTTGTCCCAAATTCTAGCTTGATGTTTTTCTTTGTAGCATTTTCTCATAGAAAGTGATACTTGGTTGAAATGTGCTTAGTTTCCCTTGGAATTCATTATTGGATTCTTGGATATATTGATATCACTAGTCTTAGCACAAAGTATTATAATTATAGGCTCATCATATTCCACATGTATGTCCTACAATGTTTGCTTCATCCATACCACATGTGTGAAACATGTTGTTTGTTGTAATGTATTATGCTTATGTTGTGGAAAAATATATTGATGACTGTTTATTTCACAACTCACAATGTATATAGTACAACCTCCCAAGTATAAATTTATTCCACTCATACTTCTTTTTTCATCAATGATACCTACCCAATCCAAATTTGTGTATGCAATTAGAGATAGATAATTCCCTTTTGGATACCATAATCCATACTCTTTTGTACCTTTGAGGTAACTGAATATCCTCTTCATTGCCATAACATGTGATTCCTTTGGTGTCGCTTTGAAACCTTGCAACCCATCCAACTTCCTTCATCACATTTGGTCTAGAATATTTCACATATAGTAATCTCTGGCTGAACATCAATTTGTGAGAGTCTCTTTGGTCTACATCCTGTAATCAGCTATCCTACTAAATCTAACGCCCCATAGGATTACTTACTAGTTTGCAATATTCCATTCCAAACTTCTGGGAATTTCTATGATATAATTTGTTTTGAGAGATGTGAAGATACCTTTTTTCGTGTTATGTATATTTGTAATCCAAAAGTAATTCAACCTACCAAGCAAGGACACTCTAAATCTCTGAGTTTTTCATTCTTTAGAAAATTCTTCACTCATCCTATCATCATCACCTTAAAGATAATGTCATCTACATAAACTTCAATTATCAATAATATAATCGTATCGATCCACTTTTATGTAGAGATTGTTGTCTCCAGCATTGGGTTCTGAATCCTTGTTGATGTAGATATATATCCAATCTCTTGAATACCATGCTCTGGGGCCTAATCGAAGTTCATATAATGCTTTTAAATTGCAAACATAATCCTCCTTTTCCGATAACATTAACCCTTCAGGTTGTTTGAGCTTCTATACTCTTCTTCTTATTCTCCATTTAGGAAGGATGACTATACATCCATCTGGTATACCTGATTCTATTGAATATGCATAACCTAAGATCAACCTGATTGCTTCCATCCTGGAAACTTCAACACAAAAGTCTCTTCAAAATCTATACCTCTTAACTTGGGTATATGTGTTGCATACCAATATTTCCTTTGTTTCTTTTTGTGATCATTCATCCTCTCATTCAATTTGTTTAAGGAATACCTACTTTGTACCAATCAAATTTTTTGTTCTTTTAGCCTTGGAACTTAGTTCCCATAATTGCCCTTCTATTTAATCCACCTTTTATCATCCACAGATTTTGCAATTCAATGTTCATCTCTCTATCGCTTTCCCTAAAATTCCTTTATTCAATTGTGGACAATAGTGATAGATGCCTTTGTTCCCATGAATGGCCATTCTTTATGGTTCTCTTTAACCTACATCTCTTATTCTAATAATATTTTCTTCTAGATATCCCAATGCTTCATTTTCTTTCTCCTGACATGGTTGCCTTCTCATTTGCTTCTTTCATCTACTTTTTTTCCAACTCTTTCTTCATCATTTGATCTTTGATATTTGTTTCCCTCTTTGATAGGGTTATTTCATCCATCTTATATCATCAATCTTTACACTGATTCTTTCCACTATTTTGTTGAGTCTAAATTGAAACATTTGTATGCTTCCCTTTTGCTTGAGTACCCAACTAGTATGCCCTTATCAACTCGGGAGTAAAATTTTCCAAGATTTCCATCTTTTCTTTTGATATATAATTTGCTTCCAAAACACTCTCAAATGATTCACATTTCCTGGTCTTCCTTTCCTATATAGCTCATAGGGAGTCTTATCATTGTTGTTTCTCAAAGATTCCTTTCAAGGCTCATGATATGAAATTTTGTATGTATTGCTTGTTCCCAAAAATATGTCAAGTAAATTGAAATCTTTCAACATGGTTATGGCCATTTCCTATATTGTTTTGTTCTTCCTTTCTCAGACAACTCCATTTTTATAAGGAGTCCCGACTATTGAGAACTATATTTTATTCCATGTTCACATACTCCAGATGAATTCCTTTGATTTAAATTATCCACCATTGTCTAATCTTAAACACTTCATTTCTGCCATGTCTCACTTTCAACCATTTCTTTGTATATCTTGAAGTGTCTGAATGCCTATGACTTCTTCTTGAGAAAGAAAACTACAATCATTCTTTTGTAGCCATCAACTAGTAGCATAAAGTACTATTCACCATTCAATCCCTTTCACTCTTTTTGTTGGTCCACATAGACCCCATGTACAATATCTAGTGGTATTGTCGTGGAGTACTCATTTGATTTAAACTTGGTCCCGGCTCCTTTTTTCCCTACAAACAATGCTTTCACATAGAGTATTTGTTGGCTTTGAAATCTTGTGAATTTCTCTTACTACTTCCTTCTTGTTGATATTAACAATATTGTCAAAGTTCATGTGACACATTCTTCACAGGCTACAAACTAACTTCTTATATTTTTCTTTCCTAAACAACATATTTCCTTTCTAGTTTCATTTAGTACATATATAATAAGTCAGAGGTTCCTTCTTATAGTTGTGGCCACCAACTCACATGATCCTTCTTTCCCTTATCCTCATTTTTCTAAATCAAACAAAAGCTAGGTCCTTTGATCACACATTTGACTTAAACTCATGTGTTGTGCTTCATATCTTCTGGAATTAGTAGAACATTATTTTTTCCTAGCATCTTTGCTTCTAAGTTTGATTGTGCCTTTTCCTATAATTATGGCTGATTTTCCATTCCCAAATGAAACCAATCCATCTCTTTGCCCTTTTTTATAGTTAGAAACCTATTCTTGTCACCTATCATATGCTTTGAACAACCACTATGAACATACCACCCACTTTTCTTACGTTGAGCATGTAGAGAAAGTGTGCACTCTTCAATGTTGAATTGATCATACTTTCTTTTATGGTATTGGTCCCTTTGTGTTTTTTGCTTATGAATGTTGATATTTTGTTTTGATTCCTCTTTGGAGGAATAGTCAATCTACAAGCCTTGGCCATGTCACCAAAATATTGCTGCATTTGTAGCATTCTACTTCATCACCAATGATCCAAACATGTTGTAGTTTTTTCTCTGTGCTTCATGAGGCCCTCTTGGATAAACCATTACTTGTGTATTTTTCATAGTTTCTTATGTTTTTATATTAGGTTCTACAATTCACAACTTTGTGCTCAAAATTGTTACATGAATAAAATAAACCAAGAAATATTGTTTGATAATCAGTGGAATATCTCTTGAATGGTGCTACTCTTTGAATCTTCTTCTTCTCAAGGTATTTCTATTGTTGGTTGTTGTTGATTCTAATTTCGAATCTCTAGGTCAAAAGGTTCTATAATCTTCTTGGATCTTCTTGCCTTTATTATTTCAGGGAGAACTCCCCACCTGCTTATGCATAGCTTTGTTCTTCTTCTTTTTCTGTTGTCATGGAGCCCAAGCCTTTCTCTATCTGCATCAAGTTGTATCCTAGACCAACCCTGTCATAGTATGGCCTTGGATTACAATGATTTGATCTTAGTATTTTATTGCTAATCTGTTGCATATATTTTTTATGAAGATATTTTCTTAGAGTGACTATTTATGTTGCCAACCCTTAATCATATTCTCCTTTTCTTCCAACTAATTTTTGAGTTATTCTTCACCCTTTGTATTATTCTACTTGTATTTTTAACTTCATGATCATCTTCTTGACTCTTCCTCGAAAGTTGGAATTTCTTGAGATCCTTCTTCCCTCTCTTGTATCAGCTCTTGGTGACTTGTTTTTCTTCTCTCGCTATTCCTAGATCTCTATGTATCATTATTAGTTCTTTTCTTTCTCTCTGAAAGATAGACTTCGCCTTCTTTGGAATCTTCTTTGAAATATTCTATGACCATGAAGAGTACTCTTTCTGAAACACTGTCACTATCATTATACTCCTCGTCTGATGAGGAGTTTCATTTTCCAGAGTAGGTAGAAACCATTCTTTAAAAGAATTTTGTTTCTTCTCTCATCTACCTTTTGATTTTTCTTTTTCTTCTTAGATCTTCTTTCTTCATCATTGTCTTTATTCTAAGATAAGGACATTTAGAAGCAAAATGACCAATACCACCATAATTAAAACATTTTAATGGAATCATAATTTGCCTTTGTATTTGTCGGTTCCTCTTTTCAACGTCTTTACGAAGTTTTCATTTCTTCTTCATCTTCCTCTGAATCGTTTGAATCATTGTTGTAGCCACAACTTGGATTTGACTTTTTCTTATGTTTATTCTTCTTCTCTTCTTATATGCCTTGAACATTTCTTCCCTGCGGACTAGGTTCTCTTTGATCTTCCTCATTTCATAGAGTTGGCGGAGTATCCCATGTAGCTTGTCCATTCTTAAAGTTGCTAGGTTTTCTTTCTTCTAGGGATTAAATATTTGGATCAAATCTCATTGGTATAGAGCTTAGTACCTTTGGAACAATGATTGATTCCTTCATCTCTTCTCCTAAACCTTTAATGGAATTGACTATATCAACTCAGTGGAAAAATGCCTTCATCTTCCTTCATCTCAATTGTTCAAACTATATTCTATAGGGTTGAAGCTTAGCTCCTTTAACTTTACGTCCTTCATAAATATTTTGAAGCTTATCCCAAAGATCCTTTGTAGAATCGCAATGCATGAATTTGACAAATACTGAATCAAACAGACTGCTTAAAATGGTTCCTTTATCCTTTGAATTTTTCTCATTGAGTTTCTTCAATTGGGGGTGTTTGGTGTTGTATATCCATCTACCACTGACTACCAAACATCAACCTTTCCTCATGTAAGAAGCTTTTCATCCCTTTTGTTCCGTATATAGTTTTTTCCATTAGATATTGATGCTCCAAGCTTAGTGTATTCCATGATCTCCTTCCAAAATGGCTAGACTATCTCTTGAAGGACCTTCTTTGATTCTAATTGTTGGAATAATGAGAGGGGGGGTGAATTGCATGAGCACTTCTTTTATTACTTTTAACCACACCATGCATATCTCTTCAACAAGATTCAATGTAAATATCACCAGTATCCAATATATCATCAACAATATAATCATAAGAATTATGGCATCAATAATATCAAATACGCATACAACTAAATTTATGTGGAAACCCAAATGGGAGAAAAACCATATAATGCTTTTCTTATATATCAAAAGAATGCATTAATTGGAAGCACCAACTTCCCACTAAGAAGGCAACCGGAGGAGGCTCCAACCCCCATTATAGGATCCAACCCTAAGGAAGATACAACTCCTTTAATTCTCTAAATTCAACTATAAGCAAGATAATACAACCCCCGATTCTCAAGTCTAACCCAAGGAAGTTTTCTCCAACTCCCTATGTTCTCTGAATCCAACCATAAGGAGGCTACAACCTTCTGCCCTTGCATTGTCAATAAATTCTGGAAATATAAGTGTAGACCAATTTCACTACACCACCAAGTATGGTTATTTCCACTATCTTTGTCACTATCACTATCACATCAACTGGTCAATGTCATCGGCTATCAATCTAGACACTGTATCCAACCTTTGTCACTGCCTCATCAACCTATAACTAATTATCAACATGTATGTGCCACAACCTGAACCCATATCACACCATACATCAACTATATACCAACATGTGCATCAATCATGTCCCATAATATATACCAAATGTAGATACCATAAAATCAACAATGAATAGCCAACCATATATCAAACCATGTACCATGTGTCTAAAGCATCAATCATGTATATAACATGTACCATATAACATACCATCAAACATGTATAGACTTGTACCATATCATCAAGGAAGTGCCCTTAAAATACCAAAACATGTCCCTCATGCATATGCCACCACAGAACAAGAGAATACCCCAACCATGTACTAACATCCCAAATATCTAAACCATAACAACCACGCCATATTCTAAACTAGATACAACAAAATATCTTACTCAATCATGTGTTAACCCTCATCAATATGTCAAGTATGCTTCAAGCATACAGCATATCATAACCAAGAATTACCTTCAAAACAAGTACACAAAAATACCAAGACATTCTTGTAATTTAGACTACACTAAAATGCTAAACTGAGACACTAAAATGTTGACCTGTAAGATTCCTTCTATCTTTAGAGACCTATTACAAGAATATCCCTCAAGCTTGTCTTGTCCTCGTGGGACTAAGACATGATGTCATGTGGGGCCTCATGTGATGACTATTGTGCAACCTGTGGGGTCCTCGCAGTACACCCTATGCCTGACGTGTGAGGGCCAACCAAATTAGGGTTATAGGAAAACCCTAACACTTTGCATCTCCAAAAATTTTACTCTTTCCTCACACTTCCTCGGACTTGCCTTCGGAAAGTCTGGTAAGGCTGACAGGGACCCTTCACCAGTGGAGTGAGTTAGTTACATTTACATTATTCTTTGTGTTCATATTCCTCAATCAACTTTGAGTACCAAAACCACACCGCTAGTTTCTTCTAAGGGTTGATATCAATGAAAACCAATCTTCAACAAATATCATATAAATATCTCTTTCATACAATGACCAATTATAGTAATGGATTCTAGAAACTGAAACCCAAGAAAATGTTGAATACTATAGCACAATAATAACAATCCACTGGAAGCATTCATAAACTAGAGCCTTCATGTGAAATTCAACCATCCAAGGGCTAAGAAAGAGGCTTACTAGATGAAATCCAAGTTGATCTAGAACTTATTGCAAATTCTTTTCCTTAGCCTCCTCATTATCCTCACTTGAAAGAGAAATATCTCAATGAAGAATTGAAGAGATGAAACAATGTTTATTTCCAATGTGTGAGGGAGATGGGGTTGCATCCTTTCATATCCCTTCACTACACTTGAGGTATAAACTATGCATTGATGAAACATGTGTTATTAAATGGAGGCACATGGTTTGAAATTGGAACTTTTATAGCATTAGGGTACCATGCAATGATATCTCCTCCCATTCTTGTTCAAGACTCCTTGTGAAAGTGTGGAGGCTTTGTTGGAAAATAGTTCTCTCAGAACATGAAATTATGAAACCATATTTAAACTAATCACCTCTTTATTGATTCGATAAATGATCTTAGCCAACTTATTGTCGAAGGGGGTTAGTTTCATAACCATTGTTTTGATATTGACACTCAAATATCTTATGGAAATCAATGATTTTATATTGGTTTCATTTGCAAGAGGGAGACCCTAGAGAAGGGCATGGGATTCGACTCGATTATTTGTGGGTGCGCCTAGTCCCCATTCAAAGTTCATTTATGGTTTTCCTTCGAGATAAAAAAATGATCCCCATACACCTACCACCTTTGAATCATTGTTATTCAAGGAAAACTATACCACTTGAAATAACTTGTTTTTGGTCCATAAGGGAACATACTTTCACTCTTTCCAAATGCCTCTAGGTCTTGAGTCATTAACCTATTTTTATGTCCAAGGAAGACAAATTTAACCAATCAAAATTGGTTTTAGATCTTATTCTAAAATAAAAATGATTTTAACTTTTAATAATGTTTACAAGAAAGCCAATATCCATTATGGTAATTACTAAAACTAACTCTATTAAAATTATACACTTTTAAATAAAAAAAATATAATACCATTTAAATGACATATAAAGGATTAGTTTTAATTAAAAAATATAAATTAAAAACGTGGACTATAATATATACGTTCTTTGCATAGTCAATTCATTGAGTTTAGCCTATTTTGGTGCTAAGGGTTTTTCCCCCTCACCCGTGTCCAATTCCCATTGCTAGGACATGTCGAAGCTCTTTTAAATGAGCACACCATCGACAATGCCCCGCCTTCTACAAAATCTAGTTTCACTGCACCATCCCTCTAAATGAGGGGAAGTGCCCAATGGTTTCAAGTGTGTGTGTGTGTGTGTGTGTGTGTGTGTGTGTGTGTGTGTCCATGTTATCATCCTTCACAAGTCTTCACCCCACCATATATAATAGAAAGTATGTTGGTACCTCTAAATGAGGGGAAGTGCCCACCTTTATATAAGCCTACGTTATCATCCCTTGATAAGTCTCACCCTGCACCATATAATAATAATAGAAAGTATTTGGTAGCCTTGAAATGAGGGGAAGTTCAATGGCTCAAGCATTTAAAATATATACATGTGTGTGTGTGTTCATCCCAAGTCTCTCATCCCACCATATACAATATATTAGAATACCACATAGTAATGCAGCGTGAAATTATTTGAAGGAGTTTCCCACCTAACATTTAAGATTGCATATTAAAAGTATTTCATTCCTTGTACATTTAATAAAATAATATATAGGATAATTGTTTAGAAAAATAATAATTATTAGAGACAAAGATGAAAGACTTAGACTTATAAGTATATGGACATTATTTTGTTTGTTAAAATTTGAGAAAATGAAGAAATTTATGGAAATAATTTAAATTATAAAATATAAAAAAAAAAAAAAAAAAAAAAAAATATTTTCTTTTAATAAAAAATAACATTTAGATAAAAAAAAATGTTTTAAATAACACTAGAATTTAGAATAGGATAATGTTAATTTAAGGAATTATATTAATTTATTATTATAGTTAAATTTAAGAAGAATTTATGGTGCAATAAAAAATGAGAGGGTTAAAGAAAATTAACATATTATTAGGAAGTGGTTAACCCTAATCTTGAACATTAATAGTATCTCTTTATTTTGAGTATCTTAAAGAAGATAATCAACTAGCTCTAATCACCTGCATAATGAAACTTGGTGTTGGACAATTCGCAAAACATCATGGCATGAAAGAATTTGCCACATTTGTGACATCAAGAGGGTTGACGATGAAAAACATTTTCTCTTGGAGTTTGTGGGTATACCCAAATTAGATCTCAATTTCAAAATATTTGTCACTATATGACATTCCTAACCTTCTAAGTCACCAAAACTATAGTGATCTTGGAATGTTTTTCAAGCATGGAAATACATTTTAAAGAAATACAAGTAATCTCTTACATTTGTTTAAACCAATTTTGGTCTCAATGGATGTTAACCATCATCATCATCATAAAAAAAATTTATTAAAAATGAATTTAGATAAAATTTATCCTTAAAATCACTTAAAATGTGATATTGCTACTCTAAAAAGATAGGTAATATTCCTTTTTAGGAGTATTTTGTGTTAAAGCATATATAATCAAGTTAGAACTCTGGTTGTATTTAGATCAAGACCTTGATTTAACTTGCATGTATGTAAAAAGTTCTAAAGATTTAGTTGAATATTTGTTTAGTAAAGATTTTATCAAATTATGTAGTTGTTGGAACTTAATAATTAATTGCAATGGTTTGAGGTAATAGCCAAAATCTAATGAAATAACTTGTATTCATAGACTTGAGAGTACTATGGTTGACTATGCTATATCTAATCTACTATTTGTTTATGCAATCAAATTGTTATTTTTAAATAATTATTTTAGTATGTTTGATGATTATTAGTGAAAATTGCATTGTGAATGTTAATTGAGTTTAATTGGGGTGATTGGGAGGAGACGTTTTTTATCCTCTCCACAATGATTCAACAAAGTTTAAAAAAAAATAAAGTAAATAAATTTAAACTTGAAAGAGACAAATGTTAAATAGAAAACTAAAAAGTAATTGAAATCATAGAGACTTTGTTTTCATCTCTCACATTTTATAGGATTTTTTATATAGTATTTCAGTGAGATTTTTAATATAGTATTTGTAAGGATTCCTAAATGAAGACATGGTTTGGCTTAAAATTGTCATGAGTTCAACATGTAGTTTGTCGGAATTAAAACTAAGAAGGAAGGATAAGAATCATTCATTTCAAGAATTAAACCTAATTAATATATGACATTGATGATTTTGCCTAAAAATTAGTCAAAAATTTAGAAAAATGGTTCGAATGACAAATTTTAGAGGTTCAACATACATATTCCAAGCATCTTAAAGGTTTTTGAGGACAATAAATTGATTTATGCATTTAGAAACACAATTTAAACAATATAAAATTGCAATTTTGGTAACAACATTGTGAGATTCCAACAATAATAAAAAATAAATAAATAAAAAGTTTAAACTACACCTTATTTAAATCTTATAAAGAATGAGCATAACCTCTCTTTTTTTTAAGGTGGTGTAAAACCAACCTGTAAGCCATACTTTTTTTACTTTTAATTTAAAAATATAAAAGTAAAATTAAAACATACAATATTTACTAAAAACATAATATCTATGACACTCTTTGTCTCATCGTGATCATCGATTGTTTGTCTTAGTTCCAAAGACAATAGAAAATAGTAAACTATGAGCGGAGTAATGTGGTGTGCAAATATTTAATCTCTGACGTGCAAATAATAAACTATGAGCGGAGTAATGTGGCGTGCAAATATTTAAACTCTGACGTGCAAATAATAAAATATGAGCGGAGTAATGTGGCGTGCAAATAGTTGTTGGACTTCACGTTCCCGTGAAGATGAGACAGAAAATGTCAATGGAGG
>SNQJ01S0180025.1:0-19454 GCA_010110895.2 Picea sitchensis | reverse complement strand
TCTCGCATTTTCCACTACAACGAAGATATCTTAGAGGAAGTGACTACCCATGATTTCCCATGGAATGTGCTCCATCATCAAGCACTTTTTCTCTCACAAGAGGTCTTTCACCCTCCCGATCAATCCTCCTTGTGCGCAATTGAAACCAAGTATTTTATTCCTCCAGGGCATATTGATTGGTTCAAAAAAACTATCCCTGCCCCTGATGCTTTTGAAGAAGGAAACATGGCCAAAATATCCCCCACAGTCAAAATTGACATTTCCATTAAACCAGGCATCATAGAAGAGATCACCATGGGCATCGCATGATCCCCTGAATAAATCATTGCTTACAAAGCTCTCTTTCAGGAATATCGAGATATTTTTGCCTGGTCATATACAAAGATGCCTGGCCTCCATCCTTCTATAGTTGAACATTGAATCGACACATGACCGGATATCGCCCCTGTTCGTCAAAAGCAATGTCCCCTCCACCCATCCAAAGTGATGACTATCAAAGTCGAAATTGAAAAATTACGCGTTGTCGGACTCATTTACCCCATTCGTTACACTTTTGGGTTTCCAACCACGTCCTAGATCAACAAAAGTAGGGAGCTATTAGGTAATGCGTACAAACTTCGTTGACCTCAATGCGCTTTCCCAAATATAACTTCCCAACCCCCTTATCGACCAAATAATCGATGATTATTACTTCGATCCACCGAGGAGGCTTTGTCCTTTATGGATGGGTTCTCCAAATACAATCAAATTCAAATCCACCCGAACGATCAGTACAAACTGCTTTGACCTTGGGGTACCTTTTCTTAATCATGTCGCCCTTTGGAATAAAATGCTAGTTCACGTTCCAATGGGCCATGACTACGTTTCATATTTCTCGCATCGATTCTGCAGCTTATTTGGATGACCTCAATTTGCTTTCGATCCAAAGAACCCAACATTTGGATGAATTACGCATCATTTTTCGACAATGTCACCAATATAATGTCCACTTGAACCCCCTTAAGTCTGACTTCTGCGTCACTTCCAAGCACCTCCTTGGGTTCATTGTCTCCTAACACGACATCACATTGGACCCCCCTCAAGGTCCAAGATATCACAAAAATTCCACCACCTAAGACTTTATGCCAACTTCTGAGCACGAAGGAAAATGACTTTACGATGATTTTTCCCAGACTACACCACTCACGCGCATGAGACTTCTCCGTTTACTATGCCATGATATCCCATTTTGATGGGATGAACATGCTCAAATAACTTTTGATGATTTAAAATCCACCTATCAATGTCCCTTTGATTGGTCCCCTAGACTATGATCGCCATTGATTACATCCTCTACTTATCGATCTCTATTGTTTTCGATTCGAAGGAGTCCTTGTCCAATTAAGGGATGATGGGTGTGGTATGTGATTTAATACATTGGTAAAAACCTTTTGAGTCCACCCTTAAAATATGTAATCATGATGAAACACTCGTTAGCGGTTTTCACCACCAGCGGTCCAAAGAAGCTACAACAAGGTCTGGCGGTTCAACCCATTACGTACTTTCTTAGCCGATGACAGATCAATGAAAATTTTTCCCAATGGATCATTATCCTTCAAGAATACAATCTAGAGTTCTCCACTCCCAAAATAAAGAAATCTCTTGTCCTAGTTGAACTCATTACATCTTTTCCCTCAAACGATAAAGCTTCCCCCATCAATAAATATTTCCCTAATGAACGCCTCTTCTTCATCCCCTCAAATGAAGTCTGGTATGAGCCATACTTATCTATCTTCAGACACTGAATTTTGGGTATCACCTCTCTAGAGATGATCACCGATGCATTTTCCATCGGGCTCCCCAATACCTTCTCATTGGAGACATTCTTTACCGACAAAAGGTCAATACCATCCTTCGGTAATGTCTTACCATCAATGAAGAGTGAAATGATCTTAAATGATTTCCACAACAATGCTTGTGGTGGTCACCTCTCGGTTATGTCCACCACCCAAAAAAATCATTCAAAGCCCGAGGATACCCATTGCACGCTATCAAGTAATGTGATAAATGCCATCTTTAAGCAAACAAAGCACTAGCTCCACTGGTTCTTCTACACCTAGTCATCACAGTCGATGCCTTTTGTAAATGGGGCATAGATTTCATCACTTTCGATCCTCCATCCAATAATGGAAACAAGTACATTGTGGTGGAAATAGATTATTACACACCATATAGATTGAGGCAGTACACATTTAACAGCATTGTTGATGCAACAATGCATTTTTCTTCAACCATGTCATTACCGGTTGGTCCCACAGCAGTTAATTTCGATCATGTTAAACAATTAGAACAATATCTTTGCGAACTCTCCTTAAGAAGGTTAGGCTTCTCCCATAGGTTTTCCTCCCCATACTACCCATGGTCCAATGGGCCGATTAGAGGCTATCAATAAATTCCTCGAAACCATGCTACAACACCGCAGGTGAACAAACACAAGACCAGCACCATATGTTGTTTTCATATTTCTGGCCTATCTCATGACAATCAAAACTACCACCATTTTTACTCCATTCCACATCGTCCATGGGATCAAAGCCACACTCCTTATTGAGTGTGAAATCCCCACATTACTGCTACCATAGATATCTTACCTAACACTTCTCCAATGGAGCAGTGCTTGTTTAACTTAGATTCGTTGGATGAATATTGTTGGTCTTCATTACATAATAATGAGGTAGCCAAAAAAATGGTTGAAGGCCAGTTTTGACTACCATGTCAACCTTCTCTCATTTAATGAAGGTGATCTTGGTATCCTATGATATAAATACGACACCTCGACTATGGGAAATTTGAGGAGTCATTATGGCATGGTGGCTTCATCAATCAACAATGCCTCACTAAAGGAAATACATATTAGCCTCTCCTTGAGGCTCCCCAATAACCCATCAATGGGACGTACTTGAAAAACTTCTATGATAAGCATATCCCCCCCTACCTTGGGTTCTCCTTATGCACATTTGTAGAGTTTTTGGTCTTCTTTTACATCATCCACCACTCCTCATGTCATATCTAACTCCCATGTTGTTGAAAAATGTATCATCCATCAACCTACCACATATGTAGTTGCCCGTGATTGCCAGTCATTGGACTCAGAATATCACTTTGGCTGCGGGTCGTCTATACCCCCTCACATGTGCTACTCCATTCCAACGACTTTTGTAGTCGTACCAACAACCAAGTAGAGTATGTCGTCGTCATTGGTCTCCTCATCAAGGCTAGTCACCTCCACATTTGTCACCTTAGAGTTCTATTATATTCCCAACCGTTGATCCTATGACTCAATAGCGGTGTATAGTGTTCCTTGATCCTTACCTCTTCATAAATACACATAGAGTTAGACTCTTATCACCAGCTTTGATTCCGATGCATTTTACATATTCGAGCCTCGATGATGCTTGAGATCATATCTAACCTAGTATTGGATGGCATTTATCACATTAAACATCCTTTTATACATAGCGCATGATATATCTATTAAAGATAGCAAAAGACATCACAACCATAAACACAAGAAACACAAATAAAATGGCCGAATCATCAATATATCCACTATATATCAAAAAGTTCATCATTGTTTTACAAAAAATATATATACACGGCTTCTTCCATTGAAACATAACTCTCATCATCCCTATAAATACCAAATTGGGTATCAAATACCCTATACAAAATCGGGCCCTGAGCTGCTTACATCTCATCTCAACACTCGCGAGTGCCCCTAGAACGCCCCTCACCAGGTTAACTGTCGACCAGGAGGTGCCACCGGGTTGGGGGCACTCCAACTCGGGGAGGGCATCAGACCTATCGCCTTCCCATGCCTTTGCTTCCCTATGGATCAGCGTAGCCACTTTGTTGGTACTCGCGCACATTGGTCCGGAATTCATCATCGAATGTGGACCCATATGCCCGCTGGAAGAGCCTTGTGGGACCCTTTCGAACCCGTTGGCATGAGATCCTCTAAGTGGCTTCTACATCCCTGCAGTTTGTTGGAGACAAATGGTTACCCAGGGTTCAACGCTCAAGGCGCACCAACAAAGCCCTAACTACACGCCTTTTCGGCAACTTTTTGTGGCGGATGAGTCTCACTGAGGTAGGGCGGGGGTGGTTGCAAGACCGGTGTACGCAGCCTTATTTGGGAACCGGATATGTGATTATCTTTCCACAATGCACTTAGCGGTTATTCCTTAACATGCTTTCATTGATATACTTTGCAGAAGGCACAGATAATTTCAGTGAATACTTATACTAGGAATGATTCAGTACTTATCCACTGAGAAATATAGGTTAGATTCAACCGTCAAGCACTAAGCATATCATATATCAGATCCAATGTTCATTCTTTCATCAACAACACTTACGAGGCATAACTAGATCTACTTAATCATCAAGCACTTAGACAAGAAGAGATAAATGTAAAATGACTTCGTCACTATACACCGAGTTAGTGGTTCACCCCCACCTTGGGGCTTCGTCCACAAAGTCTTCTTTATATTATCGCGGTCAAGCGGTTACATCGCCAGAGCTCTAATGACCCTTACTTTCATAGGACAAAATATCTATGCAACTCTCTATATCCTTCTTCCTTTCTCTTCAAAATATAACAACCTGCACTTAGCTCCCCGATCTCATGCATGAGGCACTCTAAGATACATCCAGTCTACGAGGATCTAATTACTAGCACTAAGCTTTCATTCATACATCCCATAGATGTACTACATTACTATATCCCCTATATTACTATCTACATTGCCTATTTATAGATTACAAAATGGGCCTAAAGCGATCAGGTAAACCAGACCAACATCCCTTTCTCATTACATCAACCCCAAAACCCTAAAATGGACCCCCAAAATGAGTATTGCTTCCTTATTTTCTTCTTCACGTTGTGCTCCTTCCTTGGCAAGCCGTCGTGGTCCAAAAGTGGTCCAAGTATGATAAGTACTCTTAAACTTGAGGTCAGGGTATGAGCTAACTTACTCACTGTGAATGCGTCCCAGGAGTCACTTTCGAGTCGATAATTCCACTTGAACTCCAGCAGGCTTAACCGGTAACTTCGACCTGCTGGGGTCGACAACCTGCTTATTCGGTAAATTCACGGATTATTGTGGTAGGCGGTCCTTCAGTGTACTGATACGTAGTGATGACACCTTGTTCGATTTCAGCTCCCTGACTTTCAAGTTGACGAGCAGTTGGCATACCTTCTCTTGAAGTGGTTGCAGTCGTTGAGATACGTTCATTACTTTACTTTGCAGCATGTGTACTCGTTGTTGGGTTGTGTGTTTCTCTATGAACCTCTTCATTCTTTTGACCAGGGTCATGGACTTAAATGCAGCACATCTACATGATGCTTTGCTTCGTGGATTTGTGCCTCCATTGTTTGAAGTGGATTCTACCAAAGGGGTTTCATAGAGTGAATTGCCAGTTCTTAGTTGCCTACATTCCAAAGCCAAAGTTTTAAATCAGTCAATTATGCTTGACGTGGCCTCTCTTAGATCTCTTATCTCTTGGGGTGTCTCAAGCACTGTGTGGAGCTCGGATCGATGCGTTGTTAAGTTGTTGGATTCTGCTTCTAGTTGGGTCACCTGCTATGGGAGGCGATCTTCCATCTTCACTTCTATGATCATCCCAGGCGTAGTGCTTGTGAACTCTTTCTTGTGTTTCAATTTTCTTTGCTAGTAATTGGTCCTTGCTCTGCTGTAAGTGGGATTTTTCCTCCTTCCATTTGGCTTGTAAGTCAAGTTGCTTTTGTTCTTCCTTTCTCTGTTTCTCTTCATGTGCGCTCTATTCTTGCACCAAATCTTGGGTGGCTTTCACTATGTCTTCTTGAGCTCGTTGAAGGTGAGCTTCGAATTTCTTGGTGATCTGGCGTAACTGTGTGTGCTCATCTTCTGTTCCTAATATTTCCATTATTAATAGTGTCATAGAAACATCTTGGGTGAAGTGCACAACGTGCTTCTTTGAATTCTCCTGTGATCCGGTGGAATAGTTCCTCTGCTTTGCTTCTTTCTTTCTACTTGACTCAATGGAAACATCATTCAGCATTAATAGAAGTCAAAATCATCTGAGGAGTAAGCATGGTCTTAAGCATGGTCAGTGTATAGTTTTCTTTTTGGATGAAGGGCCTTTGGTGGGGTAATATTCCTTTTCTTGGAGGATCTACCTGGAGTCCCTAGGTGGGGTAACCTAAGCCTTTGCTCTGATTTAACCCACGTTCCCCTAACCTTCATGCGTCACCTCCCTTCGGTGAAGTAGTCTTCATGGATGTTTTGTGGATATCTTGAACTTCCACCTCCTTCTTAGTCTTCGTGGTCCTTGGCTAACATCCAGCCTTAACCCGGGGCTATCTAAATGGGACATCTATGTAGGGTCTTCTACAGCAAGAGGAGGGTAATAATGGAATACATTCATGGTAATCTCCTCAGGGTCATCTTTGTCGGCTTATGTATTATGTCTAGAGTTGTTGTTTGTGCTTATGCAGGTGCGTTATTGATGTAAGTGAAGTGGCGATCTACGTTGAATTTCATCAAAGTCGGAAACCTATGAAGATTGTTGGGTGTATTAATGCGGTGTAGACTGAATGGAATTCCTCAAGCGAGGATGGCAATGCGCATGGAAGCAGCATTGGTACGCCACTATTTTTCATGTCGTTGGGTACCACAGCGTACGAGAACAGCGGCCGAGGGGTTGGGGTTTGATCTCTCGAGAAAGCATTAGCTCGGGCGGTTCCGTGATGAAGGCCGATGAGTATGACAACCAATAAAGTGGAACTCATACCCTTGGTCCTGTGTTTGTCTACAATCAAGCTCTAGCTGATTTATAAGGTATTTCACCCTGGATTCATTTGTAGTCCCTCGGCACATTCCTGAGGTCAACTACAAATCCGGTCACCTGGGTGGGTCTATTTTTTCAAACTAACTTGCATGCGATCAGCTGGAAACCAAAGTGTATTGTTGCATTCTCAATGGATTCTACATTATAACCTCGTGTGCCTTTCTCCAAATCACCATAAGTGTCCTTTATTATTAGATTGAGGAGAGTACGATGCCACAGGGTCTTTCAGGGAGTAAAGTCTTACGGGTCGGGCCACATTACTTATCCGATTGATCGATTGATTAGTGGATCCATGGTGACTCGTCGGTCAAGCATAGGTATCCTCAGCCGGTAGCGGGACAACAACAATCAAACACGGGCATTTACTTCCCTAATGCCTCGAATGGAATCTTCATTACGTTGAGGGTTTGATTACCAAGGTTATGGGTCCATTGTTGTGGTACAATCTTGGGGTTCTTTCCTTTTGTAATAGTCAAATGCTTGTGCGGGCTAGCATATTGTATACCTTTTGATCTCCAAGGTTAAAATCACAAAATTTCAGCGTTGTGAGCTAATGGCAATTAGGCATGAACTATGTGCACCTTAACTTCCGGAGGTACGTAGTGACTACAACATAGTCGAAGTCTATGGGTACAATGTCTCGATTCACTATTCCGCTTAGTGGTGGGATATATATTTAGGCAAGATGCTTGGGATCATCTTCACAGTGGCGTAGTTGTTTCCTAGTTTAGATCGTCTTTCCGAAGGTGGTCTGGATGGTCCTGCTTGAGAAGTGGAGGGGGGAAGCTGGTAGTATGCCCGAGGATGTCGCCTATACAACTATAGACATTCTGTGTTCTGATATGACTCTCTCAACCATTAAATCAATTAGAAATTCTTCAAAAAATTTCTCCGGCCGGTCTTTGACTCATTTATTATACAAACTTAGATTGACTAGCTTGGGTGCAAAGAAGGAATTGACGGCGGCGAATGGTAAAGGCAATGATCTTAGGGAGTAAGTAAATATCATGAAAACCGGCTGATTTACCGGTTAGAAAAGTATTCTGATGCGTGTGACAAGTTAAGTAGAATCCTCGATAGCAGTGCGCTTGCAATGGACATGGGGCCTTCATTAACTTCATTCTATCCATTATGGTGCTATCAATAGTCTGAAGAGTGGTAACCCATAACTTCTTTTTGATCCGTTCGGAGTGGTGGTCGAATGGTTATATCGGTTCTAACGGCTATATTTCTTCATCATGGCGAAGTATTCTGTAATGGATTGTTTGTTATCTTCCCCGAGGTGAAGCTCCATGTTACCCATGATTTTTGGTCATCATGATGGTGTATTAATGATGGTGCTCGGGCTCTTCATAAGAACTTTCTCGAGAAAAGTTACTTTCATCTCTTCCCAGGAAACTCATTTTTGAAGATTGTTCGCAGGCTACTTATATATTAGGGTGTGAGAATGACCCATTCATGTGAGGGTTGCCAACAAACCAAGGTGTGAACTTCGCCTTTGTGTTGAATGGCTTTAAGTCTTGAGGCCTAGGTCTAAAGCATGGAAAAATGAATTCTCGATGCTTCTAGAGGAATCTTAAGAGAAGAATGGGTTAACGATGAATGGTTATCCTAGTAATATATTCCCCGATATTTTGGGATCATTCTTATCAAGTAACCATCTCATTCTATCCTATGTGGGGAATTCTCATGGAAAAGGTTAAGCAAGATTCATTGAAAGAATTGTGTGAAGAATTGTGTGAAGGACTTAGCTTGAATAGAAGCTTGGAGACTCTACCAAGTCTATCAAAGAGGATTTGATCTTCTTCATGCAAGAGTTGAGCAAGTGTGTGTGTTGGAACCAAGAGCCATCGAAGGAAGCTTGCAACATCAAGGCTGTCGAGGTTGTAATCTTTACTTTCAATTAATATGGTACAATGACATGTCCCTTTCCCATAGAAGCTATTCTCACTTTATTGTGTAATTCCTTGATCCTTACACATAAGTTGACAGTTGAATATATTTTCTATCTTCACTGGTTGGTTTGTATTGTCTTGGTCTTGACCTCCCGAGAGCAGGAGGCGGAACAGAGACCCTAGGAGGCGATACTAAGGTATGTTACTTGTTCCTTCTTACCAGCTAATTCAATGGTCAAAACTTGGGGAAAGAGTCATGTCATGTCATGTCTTGTTTTGTTCTAGATCCGGTGGATCTAGGAGTTGTTAGTGTCCACACCTACCGATTGGTCCGATGGCACACTCAATCCGCAATTTTTCTTGTTGCAAAAGTGTCCTCTAGAACCTCTTGTGTATACGATTATCTTTTTTCTTTCTTAACTTCCTAGCCTTCTTCCTAATGAGCTTCATCGGTAATGCTTTACTAATCCGATGTTTTATCATACGTGGTCTTAGTTGCTTAGCTCACGGAAAATCTTTCTTGGGTTCCTTGATAATACTTCTTCTATATCAAAAATGGGTAACTCGATCTTCTGCGGATCCTCAAGTGTTCTCTTAGATTAGATATCAAAGGTACTAATATTAAATATTTTTGATATTCTCTTTTTGTTCTTCAATCAAGTGCGTAATCCTTTTGGTCATAAAGTCTTTTAACTCTTGCTTCTTTTTGTTCAAAACTTTCTCTTCTTCTCTTCATTTGGCCTATTCTCTATCAATCCAATATTTTCCTATGAGCATGGTAAAGGGGGCATTGTCTTCAACAAATTTAATGAGTTCAAAGTCTTCCTCTGTCGAATTTCCATTGTGAGTCATAGGTATCTGGGTGATCCTTCCACATAGGTTTACTAGCTTTTCTCTGAATAAACTTGTTCCTCCCTAGGAAGGGATCATGGAAGGCTTCCTATAGATTCCCAAGTTCTTTTCGGCATAATGTTCACTTGTATCTCTTCATCAAGAGTACTCAATGTCAAAGTCCTTATTCTTTCTTTTGATTTTCTCCTTTTTCTTTGAAGATCTCGATAGCCCTAACGTAATGGAATCATCATTCAAGGTATCTTTCATCTATAGCAATATATTTTTTTATTCTTTCACGGGTTTTACGCCTAATCTTAGTCGATTGATCTCCTTCAGGTTTTGCTTGTTCCATATTCATCTTCTCAAGCCTAGCAATCATTCTAGAATCAGTACTTCATGGTCCTTGACGCCCTGGCTGAGGCAAGCTGGTCTTCTCAGGGGAATTCACTTGGCAAGACAATGCGATGGTTGCGGCTTATAATGAGGGTTAATCTTCTAGATCCATTTGAATTATTCCCCTAACTCATATGTACCATACCGGGATCATGGTGGCTTCTTGAAATTTTTTTTCTAGGATTTACGCATCCGCATAGTCCGGACATTCTTTTCTATGCAGCGGTATAACATATCTATCATTATACTTTTGAGATCTATTCATATCAAACTTTCTTTCATCTATTAATGCCTAGTTTTGAAGCTGGGACATAATCTATCAAACATACCCACAAATACATGGTTTAGAAACAAAAACAATTTCGGTTTTATCTTACTTGCCAAAGCATAAATCTTCCAGATCTAAGACTTTAACTATTCTTACCCTTATCAAGGCATAGATCTTAAAAATCTTACCTTTTTCTTCATAGATCTAACTTCTTTCCTTTAGATATGACCTCTCTTTCATATCCGACCTCTTTTCTTGGCACAAAGCTTCCTGAGGTCAAACGGAACAACTGGCACTAGAGCATGAGTCTACCTGAGCTTATTTCGCACGCAAAACTTCTTCTTCTGTGAGTTCCCAACAATCAGGTTCAAGTCTCGGTAATGGAACCATTTTGTTGGCACAAGGGAAGACCGAGGTTCCAGCGGCTCAAGAGCACACCAACAAATCCCTATCTAGCGGGCCACTTTCAACACCTACGAAGCCGGATGAATTCTCACCGGTGAAGCTGAGGGGGTGGTTGCAAGAACAGGTGCTTATAACCTTAGGCTGGGACCGCAGGATCTGTGATTATGTTTCTTACAGTGCACTTAGCATGAGTTATTCCTTAGTCATACATTCATTAATATACTTTTCATAAGGCACAAAGAATCGCAGTGAATGCTTATACTAAGAATGATTCAATGCTTATCCCGCAGTATAGGTTAGATTCAACGGATCAAGCGCTAAGCATCTCATATCCCGGATCAATGTCAATGCATTCATCAACGGTACAAAAGCATAACTAGATCTGCCAATCACATCAGGGAACTTATCGAAGAGATAAATGTAAAGGCGAAGCACAAGGGAACTATACACCGCGATTCGCGTGGTTTGCGCCTACAGGGCTATATTTACAAAGTCTTCTTTATATTATCGCGGTCAAGCGGTTACTAGGCTCTAATATTGCCGGGACAAAATATTTTGCATAGCTCATAGATCATTCTTCCTTGCTCTTAGGCATCTGCTATAACAACGCACTTAGCTCCGGATCTCATGCGAGCGCTCTAAGATGCAATGCGGTCACCTGAGGATCCAATTACTAGCACTAAGATTTCATTCATACATCACATAAATGTACTACGTACTATCTCCTCCTTATCTCACTATCTACATTGCCTATTTATAGATTACAAAATGGGCCTAAAACTTGGGTAAACCCATGGTGACACCCCTTTCTCGTTACATCAACCCAAAACCCTAAAATGGACCCCAAAATAGGTCTTGCTTCCTTATTTTAAATAGCATTCGCTCCTTCAGCAACGAAACATCGCGGTCTCAAAGTGGTCAAGGTATGACCGGTGCTCTTAAACTTGGTCCAAGAGCCAACGTTGTCTCTCTAGAAGAATTTTGCATTGTCATCATCTTGTGGTTGCCTCTGCCCAACCCTTACTGTTGGCTCTTGTTGATCGGCTCTGGGACAACCTCGACCTATCGACCGAAGGTGCTTGTCGCAAAAGAAGGCAAATAGAGTGTCAATCCCATACACATATCGATCAATGCTATCTACGTCAAAGCGGCGAGAACATACATACCTTTATGATCCAGTCATGTTCCCTAAGGGGAAAGCACCACCAATACGGATCTATCTCGTCATAGTAGCATATGGGAACTGTAAAATCACCTGCAACATTTTACACCACACTCAAGAAATTGTGGTCATAAAGTAATGGCTACACCCTCCCCTCCTCCATGTTGGGACAAAACATGTGCCCATGACATCAATCGAGTCTCTTGCAGTGACGATGTTGCCAGTATAATCTAAGGGTGCTAGGGTAGAACTCGATTTCCTACACACATGCATGGGTATTCCTTTCACGTACACTAGTGGTAACCTACCTCGAAAACCTTTGTAAACCCTGCATACGGTTCAGATACCGCCCCTAAATTCACAGAAGTACAGGGATGATAAGGTCAACTAACCTATCTTGCAAATGTCGGATCGGTATCAACATTGTCTCAAATCACCTCAACTCTCTGTCAAATCGAAATGGCATACGATTTACAAATGAGAATTTGGCATTATTAGACCACCATTATAGGCCCTTTTTACCATCTTCCACATTTTGTTACAGGAGCCCAAAGCCTTTTTTTTCGAACCATTCGCGATACGAGATCCCCTGATCGACCATCGCATTCACATTCCCTGTTTTATCATCTGCACTTTTCCCCATAGGAGCATTTTTCTCACGCCATGTTGAGGTACGCATGCTCACTTTTATTTTTTATCAAATAGTTGTTATATGGTATTTATCATCATATATTGTTGTCCGGTTATTTAGTTTTACATTACGGTACTTTTTAAACAAATATTACATCGCCAGGATATATGTTCGACAACGACGTATGTGAAATTACTCCCTCACGGCGAAATTGCATATCGGTCCACACCCTACGACATTTTCCTTTAGGGTCCCTACATCCCATCTTTGGTACCTTTACCTCTGCTACATTTGGGTACTATCCAGCTGAAAGTACTCTCCCCCACATGAGTTTTTTCCATTCATAATTCCCCTTGGCAGCTTGACACTCATGATGTTTTCACCTCCTAAAGAAGAGAATATCCAAAGATTTCTTTACAAAGGAATTCAAAGGGATTCTTGTGCATAACTCAAAGTTTGGTAAAGGTTGATAAATCAATGAAGGAGAAACAAATGATTCTTTCCATTTCTCAAGCGTTCACGAATTATTTGTATTCTTATCCGCATTCCATCTTGTCAGTTGCCTATGGAGCTACGGAATGCGCCCTTGAATTTGTCGAATCCCTAAACACAAAGAGAAACGAATTTAGTCAACATGGAAATCAAAGGGACCAAGGGGTGCATGCACTCCTTTGTGCATGATGGCAATACAAATATCAGAAATATAAGGAAGATAAAAGTAAAATGCTGAATCCTCGTACACATATGAAGAAGAAGGGTTTTCAAAACCCTTCACCCGATGCCTCCTCGGTCCAAGGGGAAAGGGAAGAAAAGGGGAGAAATGCATTACTTTCCTGAAGTTTATTCGAATCTTGCATGCATGAAAAAACAAATGGGTTGATGTCTCCAAATAATTAAGCGAAAACTAATGCCGGAATTATCCTCGAGGTGCAAAGAAGAAGAAGCCAAAAAATCTGAATTCCAAAGAGCCAATTCTGGCCATGCCTTGATTGCAATCAACCCCTCTCCCGATGCTTAGATCATAGATTGAACATCACATCAAATGGATGCCTCAAAAGTAGAATATTCTTCATTGCATACATGCAAAGGTCCTCCCATAATGCGATGGGGACAAACTCACATTTGTGAAGTCATATTGACAAAGGAAGATTGAACTCCTGTAATGGAAGCCTTGAAAATGTTGCGCATTCCCAAACTTTCTATGACGCTCTTTATTGGCAGCCAGTTAGTGAATTACGGCACTAGAAAAATTCATATTCACCAAATTTTTTGGATGTCTCACGACATGAAAACCAACTCTAAGGTTGCTACTGGGTTGGGGTAAATCATCGGTCTAGATTGTATGCATTTTCTAAATTCCGTGCAGACACAGTTTACTACTTTGCTTACTCATGTTGATGAAGTACAGTATGATGTAATACGCGAAAGGTTTGGACATTTGAATTTTTATACAACAACTTAGCGAGGCAGAATTAGTTGATGGTCTACGGACATCCTACTCCAAGGGGTATGTGGGGGAGGTGTGTTCGAAAAACACCCTGGAGAAATTTGACAATGGAAAGTCTCAGTGAGCTTCCGTACCTTTAGATATGATACAAAGTGACCTTATGGGTCCCTTTCCACATCCATCCATCAACTGAGAGGTTTGTTCTCATTTTTGTTGATTTATTTCCTCCGTTTTACGTGGATGCCTTTCTCAGAAAAAGAAATGGGGTCTTTCAGCGACTCAGATTTCATTGTTTGGGGTGGAGTCCATGAAGATCAAAGGGATACTCCCGAACTAATAATGGGAGATTATGCAAATCATGAGATCCATAATATTTTCCATGGGATTCGATTTACGGCGCACTTTCTATACTCAGCAAAATGGAGTTGTTGAGACGAGGATCTCTAAAGCAAATGGCGTCTTGCATGTTGCATTACAAGGTCTACCATAGATATTATTGGTTGAAGAACTTAATTGTGCAGCATACATCTAAAACATATCTCCCATAGATCTATCAGGGATAAGACCCTACCGAGGCTTGGAGTGACCTCAGCCCAGGAAGTGACCCACTTTTCGCTGTTTTGATTCCACGAGCATGGGATCCGGATTCCCCTCGAAAGAGGAAGGCGGTGGATCCACCTGACTGAGTGCATTTGTTGGATACCCCGAAGTTGTGAAGGGATATAGGCTTATTGATCTTTCCTCGGACCGTCTCATCATTGAGCGTAGTGTCCAATTAGAGGAAAGTGTATTGCATGCACCGCAACAATTGCATGAAAACACCTTCATTATTCCACCTATCAAAAATGATGAGAATGCACATGTCGAATATTCTTCAAATGAGAGTTACGATTCATAGGATTCAGATGATCCAGTTACAGAGTGAGTATAGTCAAATGTAGATTCAAAGCATCCAGATACAGTTGCAGAGCCAAAGAAAGAGGTCAAAGTGGGTAGAAACTACTCTTTAGGATGTAGGGGATCTCATTGGTGATCGAACCGATACTAGCAGGACTCGATCTGATTTAGGAGCCTCTTGTTTCACTCACCGCCATTGAACCATTTCCCTCCAATAATATTTTCTTGTTTCATCTTGAGATCCACATTCTTATGGCGAGGCTATTGAAACCCACTTTGGTATCCATACATGCGGGGAGAATACAACTCCCTCCTCAGGCGGAACTTGGGATTTGTTGGGTTACTGAGAGGTGGGGGTGAATCTGTAATAGCGTATTATAATCCTTTTTCTTCAAATGTTATATCAATGTAGAATTATTGTCAATGGCCAAGGAAGTAAGAAATAGAAAACAATCACACATACGGTACATTGGTGTTTCACGGTAAACCCAAATCGGAGAAACCAGATTTTTTTTCTTATATGTCTTGAAGAATTTACATTCATTAGAATAACATATTTCCTTTGTTTTCCGGTACAGCTGGAGAATCCAACCCTGGTTCTCGAGGGCTACAACTTTGAGGAAGCTCCAACTCCCAATTCTCGGGCTACAACGGAGGAGACTACAACCCCAATGTTCTCAGGCTACCAGCCAGGAAGGAATTGGCTACAATACGTCCTTGCTATCCTGCCACCCTAAAGTAGAAGTAGAATGATGGAACCACCGTCACTACTTATCAGTATATACCGTTGTAAACTGTACCAATAAATCTAAACCATGCATCAACCATGCATCCAACACACGTACCGCCTCCAGCCTGTAATCAACTTGTACCATAAACAAAAGTGCATCCAACCATGTAACAAGTATGTTCCAATCATGCATCTAACTACTCATCAACTATGACTCATCAATATGTACTAGCTATCAACTATACACCTCATGCTTGGCCAACTCATCATTCTTGTCTCAACCATGTACTCAACATGTACCTCAACAAAATCCTCATCAATTTCATCATCTGCAAATCTGATTTATAGCTACGTAATGAACACGGTGTATATGATCACATTCCTAAAAGCCTTCCTTAACTTTAAAAACAAAGAGACTAGCATTTTCATCAAACTTTTCTTTAGTCTCACATGCCCTAGTTTTGGATTAGTCAACAACCCTAACTTGGAAAGGAAATCATAACTTGAACTTGTAATGTATAAAGATAAAACTGATACACAATGTTCTTCGATTTGTTTTATGCAAAGTGCTCAAGTTTCACTACTTGGAACCTCTGAGAAAAATGATTTATAGCAAAATGGCATACCTTGCTGAATTCTAGCTTATTCAGCAAGCGACCTTGTAGGCGTGCCCATAAATTTTTGATGAATTGATCCTAAAATTATTACGAGGGAATACCTGATTGTAACTAACCAAAACATTTTGGTCTCATTGAATTTGGATTGTTATGAAGAGAGTTATGGCGTTTTTACCGAAACACACGATTTTGACTAGTTCGGGACTGACCACAAACCCTATTTTCCGGTGTAACTCCCAAAATACAACGACCCACAAGCTGAATTTTTTACCACAGTAGTGGATATGTTTTCTCACTTTCATAGTGATTTCACGCGATCCTGAATAATTATAGAAAAAAAGTTATAGTGAAAATGGTGAGATGACTATAAATAACATACCTCAGAAACACCATCAAAATGATTTATCCTTCGTTGCATTTCGGTCTTCTGTTCTTCACCTTCACTCATAATTTTGGTTTATATATCCTTGGATTTACCTCATAAACATATAGATATTCAATATTCTCAAGTGTGTTTCAAATGAAAGAGCCTTGCCTCCTTATTTATACTCTCCAAGTAGCTTCCTTAAAACATATTATAGGTCATATTTTTCCTTATTTTAGGGGTTGGGTCCACTTCTAATTTCTCTATTAAATTTATTATTGAAATAATTTATTTTGTATTCACTTTGAATTATATTACACTCATCTCTTCACTTTATTAGTTACCTTTAAAATCTCTTAAACCACTTTGACTACTTTGACCTTTGGAATGGAGTGACATATGAGGTCCTCCAACTTTGTAGAATACTTAACTCTCAAGCTAGGTGAGGATTTATCTGACATTCTACATACCACCAAAATGGAATGAAATGTACTTATCCATATGGAATAGTATTATCTGAAAATATATCATAACTCATACCGTTACCCATCAAACAAACTTGGGTCCATTACCCAAACGGGGTCTCCAACTTCTCATGGCCATAACTCTCTATAGTGAGGAATTATGTGACATTCCACATACCACCAGAAATGACATGACAAGCACTATCCATCTAGGATATTTTCCCTGAAAAATTCACTTTCCTTCATCTCGGTATTCCACAATTAAGCATGGGTTCTCTTACTCCACAAAGCGTCTTCATGGTATTTCACCATAAAGGGGACCACTTTGGAGTTCATCCATGACCCCACTTCTTATCAACCATGAAAAACAATAATGAGTCCTTATTTACATCAAACAATATTGGGTCCATTACCCAAACCTTTAAGCATGGGTTCTCTTACTCCACAAAGCGTCTTCCCATGAGGTATTTCACCATAAGGGGACCACTTTGGAGTTCATCCATATTTACTTCTTATCAACCATGAAAAAACAATAATGAGTCATATTTACATCAAACAATATTGGGTCCATTACCCAAACCTTTATGCTACGGGGATTTCTTCAAGGGTTGACATCAATGGCAACCAACCTTAATCAACAATCTCCCCCTTTGGCATTGATGGAAACACTCTGATGCAATACTGAAATCATATCACTCATGCTCCCCCTGGAACCATGTCTTTGTCCTTTGCATCTGATAAATCTGCTCCCCCTGGAACCATGCCTCTGACCTCTACATATGATAAATCTACTCCCCTTGGAACCATGCCTCTATCCTCTGCATCTGATAAATCTCTCCCCCTTTGTCATCAATGGAAAAGGTATCTTTCCATCTGGGGTTGCTCCCCTTGACAGACTGTCCTCTTATGGTGCTTCCTCATGTACATCTAAGACATATAAGATAAGCATTCAAAAAGCATTCATTTTTGGAGTAAAAATAATTCCAAGTCTTTGGCGAAGATATTCAAAAGCTTCCCGTGGAAGTGGTTTTGTAAAGATGTCTGCCACTTGTTATTTTGTGCCCACATACTCAACTCTTATGTTCTTTTCTGCAACCTGTTCCCGTAGAGAGTGGTACTTGATTGGAATGTGCTTCGCCTTGGAGTGCATCACTGGGTTTTTTGAGATATTGATGTCACTTGTATTATCACAATATATTGGAATGGGGTCATCATACTCAACCTGTATATCTGTCAAAGTTTGTTTCATTCAAAGAACCTATGTACAACATACTATTGCTGCAATATACTCTGCCTTGGCTATAGATAGAGATGTCGATGATCGTTTCTTGCTTAGCCATGATACCAAACACTCACCTAAGTAGAACACTGCTCCACTGGTGCTTCGTCGGTCATCAATACAACTTGCCCAATCTGCATATGTGTAGGAAATAAGTGATATATCTTTTCCTTTTGGATACCATAATCCAAACTCTTATGTTCCTTTGAGATATCTGAAGATCCTTTTTACTACTAATACATGTGATTCCTTTGGTGCTGCTTGAAATCATGCCACCTGTCCAACTGCCTGCATTACATATGGTCTGGATGTTGTCACATATAGTAGGTTGTCAATCATTGACCTATATTGCCTCTGATCTGTAGACATTGAATCATCATATTTTCTCAACTTACAACTAGTTTACATGGGAGTGATAACTAGTTTGCAATCTTCCATTCCGAACCTCTTTAGCATTTCTCTGTTTCTCTGATATACTTGGTTTGAGAAATAAAAATTCCTTGGTTGCTTTGACGTATCTGAAGTCCCGGAAAGAAGGATAGTTCTCCAAGTAACGACATTTCAAATTCATTCTGCATGTCTTTTGCAAATTTTTTGCTTAACCTGTCATCATCACTACCAAAAATAATATCATCAACATAAACTTCAATTAATAAAATATTACCTTGACTTACCTTGATGTAGAGGTTGTTGTCTGCACTTCCTTTTCTGAACACTGCTTGTTGCAGATACTTATCTAGTCTGGAGTACCATGCTCTAGGAGCCTGTTTTAGACCATACGAGGCCTTCTTTAATTTACACACATAGTATGTGTTCTCTGACAACTGAAATCCTTCTGGTTGTTCAATGTAGACTTATTCTTCAAGTTCCACATTCAGAAAAGTTGATTTTATGTCCATCTGATATACTTTAACATTTTTGGAGCATGCATAAGCTAAAAGAAAACAGATTGCTTCCATTCTGGCAACTGGGGAAAATATCTCTTCAAAGTCGATTCCTTCAATCTGTGCATATCCTTTACATACCAATCTAACTTTGTTCCTTGTAACCTATCCATCTTCATTCAATTTATTCCTGAAAACCCATTTTGTGTCGATCACATTCTTATTCTTTGGTCTTGGAATCAATTCCCAAGTGTCATTTTTCGCTATTTGATCCAATTTTTCATCCATGGCCTTATTCCAAAATTCATCCTTCC
>SNQJ01S0180024.1:18435-37889 GCA_010110895.2 Picea sitchensis | reverse complement strand
ACCCATCATTTTTTGAAACCATCACCACTAGTGAAGATAAATAATTTTGGCTAGTTTGAATGATGTTGGGTTCTAATATTTCTTGGATCATACACTCAATCTCACTCTTCTATGGATATGGATACATGTAAGGAAAATGTTATGTGGTACACTTCTTGGTTGAAAATGAATAGGACGGTCATGATCTTGAGCGGGTGGAATACCCTTAGGAATAACACTAAATACCTTGGAATGATTGTTCATATTTGGAGATCTAATTGAGCAAAGGATATAACTATTTGAACATCTAGTGAGAAAAATTATGCAATTACACGATGTTCTCCCCTTTTGAGTAATTTTCTCATGCTATTAGAACTTATCATATTAGAGGGGTTCCCTTGGATACCTTTAAGATCAATTTCCCTGCCATCTGAAGAAAATCTCATGAAAGGATACTAAATATTAAGGTCCAATATTCCCAGTCATTGTAACCATTGGACCCCTAACAAAACATCGAAAACACCCATTTGGATGAAAATCATGGGACTATACAAAAAATACTCCCCCATATTGACCTTAATACTATGGTACTTCTCAAAGAAATTTATGTTACCTCCATCTACAATCCTTACTTGAAACACTTGTGTTGGATATACAAAGCAATTGAGATGTTTTTTCTAATTTGTAATTGAATAAATGATGGGTACTAATAGAATGATCATAAGTGTAGTGATCATAACCAAAAATAAGACACAGGAACTTCGGTTTCCACTCTGGTTGATTTTCATTAGTAGGTTGTGGATTTTGAGCTTTAGGTTGTTCATTGTTATTGTTCTTTTTGTTTTTGTTCTTTGTCTTTTTCTTACTTCTGGATTGTTGTGAAGGGGCAGACTGAACTGCATTCACCTCAAAGATTTGGGTATGAGAGGAGGTATATGAGGGTGTGGTCGAACTAGGAGTGGACGTGGAAGTAGATCGAGGTGCAGCTCCAGTTGAATGGGATGCATATTGAGTTTTGACGGAACCCATAACTCCATCCACATGTGACGTGGATGATGGTTTAGATGGATCGTTATTTTCATTGGTATAATTTGGGATTAACTCATACAAAGTACCAGATTGGGAATAAACCAAATCTAAGTATTGATCCTGAGAAATGGCCTCTTCCTCGATGAATAAAACACCCATGCCAACATCACAAGCAATCGGGGGTAACGATGATTTAGTAAACCATTCCACCAATAATTGGTCAGGAATGACTTCTTTGATCAACCTCCATCGTCGTCTCCACTCATGAATATGGTCAAAGATATGCATGGAGTTTGTTTGACGAAGGGAGGTCAAGAGTTTGATAGCCATATTGTATCGAATGGGTAGTTGAAAGTCTGTGAGAAAGGACATGGCAAGGGAGTTGAAGTCTTGGAAAGAACCACGTGGAAGTTCAATATACCACTTGGCTGCTGAGCCTGTAAGTGCTCGCTGGAAAAGACGCAAATGTATGGAATCGTCCATTAAGGAGTTTGATGAACACCATAAATGGAAAGTCATCACATGGTTATTTGGGTCTTCTCCAGGTTTACTATCAAATTTTGGAATATCAGTAGGGAGTTTAGCTGGAATCACTGGCTAGAAAGGATAATGCAGGATAGGATCATTGGTCAACCGAGACAAGTCTGGGAGATCTAGAGTAGAAAGAAACGGTTGTTGTCGGTTAACCTGTTGTCGGTTAACCTGTGGTTGATACTTATGTGGCATAGGGACACCGGTAGGACCGTAAACTAGGTTAGGTGGATAATTATAACCAGTGGTTCCTCCTGCATAGGGTTGTTTCTAAACAAAGGAAACATGATTCGAGGTGGGTTGAGAAACATGTGTGAGTGGAAGTTAACCAGATGGGTTTTGAGGATTATAATTTGGATTTGGTGTTTTCCCATAGGGGTAAACATTTTTTCCATAAGGAGGATATAGATTAGTCCCTTGAGAAAGATGAGGTTGTTGTAGACCTTGAGGATTATGTCCCCCAAAGAACTGTGGGTTTCCTGGGAAAGGGATGTTCCACGGATTGGGTGTTTTAGACGCATTCTTTCCAGAAGGTTGATGATGGGATCTAGTTTGAGGTTGCCCCCCAGCATGAGGTTTCCGTCCAAATGGAGGTTGCCCCACAAATGGAGTTTTCCCTCCAAATAGAGGTTTCCCTCTAAAAGGAGGTTGCCTCCCAAATGGAGGTTGTCCTCCGAAAGGACGTTGCCCCCCAGCATGAGGTTGAGTCCCTGGAATTTGGAAACCAGACGTAAATGAATGATCGGTGCCACTTAATGGATTAGGGCCACCAAGACCGGTCCCTTTGGGTTGTTCTATAAGTATAGAACTTCTAGATATAACTTGGGTACTGTTGACAATGGAAGAATTCAGTGCTTTGTGCCCAAGGGGAAGTGACGAAGAAGGCCTATATGAAAGTGGTGTACCAATGGGAGCTTGGCTAACCAACACACTCCCAGTGGGAATAGTCGTAACATGAGGGACCATTGTAGAATGGGCCATCTGGAGAGAAATAGTGGAACTTGGACCAATAGACTACATGTTTGGACCAAAGGACGGTGTGATTGAACTAACGGTTGTACCTATAAAATGATCTAAAGGTATGGTATAGGTAACATATGTTTCAGGTATTTGGGATATGATAGGTATATCAGCAGCTATTCCTAATATATAAAGGTCTCACATCGTGGGAGGTGAGCTTCAAACTATGCCAGCAGTCCAAAGGGGGTCTCCGACTTGAGCGCCCGAATGAGACCTGGTTGGAATGTCAAAAGGATCAATGACAACAAGTTCTCCTATTGAATTTAGCTGGAGAAAATGCCTTTCATATCTTGCAAGAATGCAAGAAAGCCTCCATAGGATCCGTAACAATTCAATAAATTTCTAAAGAGGTGGAAACTTTCTCCCGTGAGGTTATAATTTTGTGAACCTCACTCTGTTGAGGAGATCCCTCCATAAAATGAGGGGGTAAAGGGGTAGAATATTCCATATTTTATGGGGGAAGTCCCTCTACCATACACGAACGACCTGGAGGGTCGATGTTGGAAGAAAAAAGTCGACGAAAAAAATCTATGGACAACTAATGAAAAAGAAACAAAATACACTAATCAAATCTAGGAATCAAGCCAAGCAAACAAAACCTTCTCTCGATGACATACTAGTTGGTGATGAAATCCAACGTCGTGTGATCAAGTCAAGAAGGGGATAGTACATGGTGGAACAATTACGATGGCGACCTACTTAACGGACTTGCGCGTTGGTGCAAGCTTCAACATAGTAATTATGGATTTACCCTCCAAGGAGCCCGAGTGAGTTTGACTAACATCTGTTCTAGGTACAATGAGACTTCCCTTCACCGTCACCTTGTGTAAGTACCTAAATATTATGGCTACTAAGGACACCAAATCGCAGTCAGTCCCTGGGTGGGTACAGTCGACAGTCTAGTCTGAACGTATGAGCAGGATAACAAGTCTGAAATCCTTCGAGAGAACTAAGGACAAGTGGACTGGTAGAACTCCAAGGACCCTGAACAGATTCAGATTTCATGAAGGACCGAGACCAAATGAAACTAGTTGAACCTCAAGAAGAACCCTCAATATACAATCTAACCACTAAAAATGGTTGAACCACAGAGGGATAATCTTTGTAACTCTCTCAAATGTGACCTTGTGCATAACCCCTGTGTGAGAGGGGGATCCCAGAAAGCCTATATGACAATTGGATTTTTCTCTCCCTATCGCAAGATGCTAATGTTTGATTCGAATACTTTGGAGAGTTGTACTCACAACCTAATCCAAAGTGCTAATCCTAGTCTAATGTTGGTGGAAGATTCTAAAAACAAAATGTTCTAGATAAATTTTAATTAGGATTAATTTTGCAGTTATTCTTTACTGAAGGGTGTATGAAAGTGAAACTGATGGTATTATGACTTAATCCCCCAAAAATGCATAAGAAATGATAAGTAGTATTTTCTTTCAATGAATTCCTAAAAAAGGGAAAAATAAGAATGTTCTTTTCACTATCAAACACTAAGATGCAAAATCCTCAATCAATTGTTTCTCAATCAACTCCAGTATAAAGCTAAATATTTCATAGGATTTCATAGAATTTCATTCTAATATCCAAAAACAATCATAAAAAATGTATCATTTTTCTTTATGTGTGAATGATAATTAATCTGATGTAAAGCTCCATATGTCATTCAGAATTTAAGATCAATGAGATTCATACAATCAAAATCAAGTTTCACACGAACAAAAACACACTCTCGTTGTGATTAAACAAGCAATACAAAGATAACAAAACTTGCAAAAAGAAAACCAAAAACTCAAAAATAAGGAAAAAGGCTTGGACAAGATGACCTGAAAGATCAAATGAAATGGTGCATAGACCTTTGAATTTCCTCACAAAATCTTCCACTCAGTCAAATAAGTGAGAGGAAAATAATAAGTTGACTCTAAATCGTCTAAGAAAAAGAGTGACTTCAAGGTAAGGAAAAAACAATAAAAATTCCAAGCAAAAGGTGGTAAATTCTCAGAAAACGGACTTTTGAAGGCCAATACCAAGATGTATTGAGGTTTCAAGACTCTCTTGAGCAACATCCAACAACAATAAACTGAACTTAGAGAATGAAAACCTAGAATATTTTTCACAGAAAAGGGGCAGCTCTCTAGTGTAAAGAGCACCAGAGCGTTCCAACACTCTATGTACGACCAGCAGGGTGTGCACATGGCTAGAACCCTATGACCAAGATAGAAATTCCTATTGTGGACACTGACTTTCCACAATCCAAACTAAACTATCCAAAGAAGAAGAAGGAAGAAGAGTAAACACCTTTTTACCGGCGTGTGTCCTTGCTCGATCCAGGCTGGTCTTGATCTCCAAGTTCTTCAGAAGGTCTTGAAATACAATTAGAAACAACAATGATACTTCCTACTCTACCATGATTATCTTCATAATGGATCTATGAAAGAAACAACTTCATGAAATGTGCACAAACCTTAAAGGAATCAGGCCAAGCATAGCTTTATATTAATGAAAACAAAGTGAGATGCTTACAACCATGGATGCATGTGACTCAATCCCCCAAAAATACATAAGAAATGATAAGCAGTCTTTTATTTCAATGAATGCCTAATTAAGGGAAAAATAAGAATTTTCTTTTCACTATCAAACACTAAGATGTAGAATCCCCAATCAATTGTGTCTTAATAAACTCCAGTATAAAGCTAAAGATTTCAAAGAATTCCTTTGTAATATCAAAAAACAATCATAAAAAATGTCTCCTTTTTCTCTATGTGTGAATGATAATCAATTTGATGTAAAGCTCCCTATGTCATTCAAACTTTAAGATCAACAAGATTTAGACAATCGGAAGCAAGTTTCACATAAACAAAAACACACTCTCATCGTGATTAAACAAGAAAGACAAAGATAACAAAACTTGCAAAAAGTAAACCAAAAACTCAAAAAGAAGGAAAAAGGATTGGACAAGATGATCTCAAAGATCAAATGGAATGGTGCATAGACCTTTGAATTTCCTCACAAAATCTTCCACTCAATCAGATAAGTGAGAGGAAAACAGTAAGTTGACTCTAAATCATCAAAGACAAAGTTTGACTTCAAGGTAAGGAAAAAACAATAAAAATTCCAAACAAAAGGTGGTAAATTCTTAGAAAACGGAGTGTTGAAGGCCAAGACCAAGATGTACTGAGGTTGAAAGAATCCTTATCAAGTGCCAACAACAAGAAACTAAACTTAGAGAATGAAAACCTAGAAGATTTTTCACAGAAAAGGGGGAGCGCTCTGGTGTAAAGGGCACCAGAGCATTCCAACGCTCTGTGTAAGACTAGGAGGGAGTGCACATGGCTAGAACCCAATGACCAAGATAGAAAATTGCTATTGTTGACACTGACTTTCCTTTTCACGAGGATAAATTATCCAAAGAAGAAGAAGGAAGAAGAGTAAATACCTTTTTACTGACGTTTGTCCTTATTCGATCCAGGATGGTCTTGATCTCCACGTTTTTCAGAAGGTCCTAAAATACAATGAGTAAGAAAAATGATACTTCCTACTCTACCATGATTAGATTCATAATGGATATATGAAATAAACAAGTTCATGAAACGTGCACAAAATTCAAAGGAATTATACCAAGCATAGATTTATATTAATGGAAACAAAGTGAGATGCTTACAACCATGGATGTAGGTGCAACAACTTCACCAAGATTTCTTTGTCTAGACCCTTGCCCAAATAATACACACACAAAATGTTGATGCTTCAATGATATCCCCCTTATGAGATCATAAGTTTGATACTTCACAATGTCTCTATATTCTTTTACCATGAGAAGGCCTCCTTATATAAGCTTGGAGAGACCCAACCACCTTAGAGATTCTTTCGATAGGTTGAAGATATTTCTCCATCAGTTGTGGATCCTCCCTAAGATGTAGCCTTGACCTCAGATTCAAATCCAACTGATATCCAATATAAGGGGGATTTTTTGTTGATTCTCCTCAACAGCCCAAAAATTGCTCAAACAGACTAGCGCTCCCCCAAAAGGGTGCATAGAGATATGCAATTCTCCCCCAAAGAAGGATAGGGAGTGGTGGCACTCCCTGACAGTGGGTAGGGGAGAGCTGCCCAATTTTTTTTCAGAAAATCCTAGTGCTCCCACAAAAGTGTGTACAGGGTACTGCAATGCTCCCCCAAAGGAGGCTAGGGTGTGCTAGCACTCCTTGACAGTGGGTAGGGGAGCGTTTCCTTCCAAAAATCATTTTAGTTTAATTAATTAATTAATTAATTTCATGATTAAATATTTGTTTAATGAATTTTAGTTATTAAATTATTAATTTTTATTTTGGTGACTTAGTGTATCGATAGATGGACCCATTTATGGAAGGAGGAATAAGGTGGTTCAGGTTTAATCGGGGGGGGGATAAGGTGGTTGAGGTTTAATGGGGGAATAAGGCGGTGCATAATGAGGGAAAGGGGGATAAGGAAAGGGGAAACACTCGGGAAGGGGGTATTCTTTGTTTTGGGGTAATATTTTTCATATTAGAGAAGAATAAGGTGAAGAGAGGGAGTTTTGGGGGGGACTGGATCTGTATTTCTAGATTTACTAGCAATTTGCTTGAGGATATTTCTTGAGGAATTTCACAGGGGGCACTTGTTGCTGAGAATTTTGGTTTTAGGGGCCAGGAAACTATAACGAATCCTGGAGCTAGGGAGCCACATAGGTTGTTCCTAGATGGCTAAGAGGTTAGTTAGCTTTGGACAGAGATTCAGCATGAGTAGAGTTGGAGAACAACATCAATTTGAGGTATTTATTATCATTATTATTATTTTTCATTATCGTTATGTTGTTCCTTTTTATTATGTTGAATATGTCATTCATTATCATGTTGCTCATTTTTAAATTTTGTTGAACAATGAATTGTTATTATGTTCAATAGAGAATAGAGAAAATAAATTATGATAGCAACTCTATATTTAAATTTATGTTTTTTTAAGGCTCTATTTGGATAGGCCTTGCAAATAGGGACACATGAAGAAGGACTGTTGGAAGCAACAACAAGCCTTCAAAGACGACCCTCCAAAAGAAATGAAGAAAGCGAATGCAACTAAAATAGGTTCAACAACGGGTTGAGGTATGACTGATGAAGTTTTATCAATTAGTACTGGTTCACGTCATGATCAACAATGGTTATTAGATTTCGGTGCTTCAAATCACATGTGTCTTCATAGACACTAGTTTGTTACTTACCAGTCTATAGATGATGGAATAGTTTACATGGGAAATGATATCTCGTGTAAAGTTGTGGGACTTGGTATCATTCAAATTAAGATGTTTGATGGAATTGTTAAAATAATAATTGATGTGAGACATGTACTTGATCTTAGGAAGAACATAATTTATTTGGGAGTCTTAGACATTGGAGGATATAAGATCATTGTTTAAGGTGGATTTATGAAAGTCTACAAAGGAATCCTACTAGTTATGAAAGCGAAGAAGGTTGGTAACTTGTTTATGTTAGAAAGAAGAACTGAGTCAGATCATGTGACAGCTGTATCTGAGAATGAAAATGATTTTGTTTGACTGTGGCATCAACAGTTGGACCATATGAGCGAAAGAGGATTGAAGGTATTATCTGATCGCAAGTTACTTCTTAGTCTAAAGTCTTTAAAGTTAGATTTCTGCAAGCACAATATTTATGGAAAACAAAATAGGCAGAGATTTAAAACCAGAAGACACACCAATGAAGGAATCCTTGATTATATCCATTTTTATGTTTGCGGACCATCCCCTACTGTTTTGTATGGAGGATCATCATACTTTGTTACTTTTATAGATGATTTCTCTAGGAAGGTGTGGATTTATATGTTGAAAAGAAAGGCTGATGTATTTGTTGTTTTCAAGCAGTTTAGAGGTTTAGTGGAAAAGAGCATGGGTAGGTCCATTAAACGTTTAAGAACTGATAATGGTGGTGAATTTACGCTAATGTAATTTGAGAACTATTGTAAGGAGTTTGGGATTCATAGGCATAAAACCACTGCCTATACTCCTCAGCAAAATGGAGTTTTTGAACGCATGAACAAGACTCTTCTAGAGAGAGCAAGGAGTATGTTAAGTAACGCAAACTTGCAGCAAGAACTGTGGGAAGAAGAAGTAACTATATCTTTTTATCTGGTGAATCGATCACCATCAACAACAATAGAGTGAAATATCCTTGAAGAGGTATGGAAAGGTCACCCTTGTAATTATTCTAATCTTAAAGTTTTTGGTTGTGAAGCCTATGATCTAATTATGAAACATCAGTGTTATAAATTAGATCCAAAATAAATAAAAAGGCTTATCTTTGTTGGATATGGTGATGGTATTAAGAGCTACAAGTTGTGGGATCCTACTGCCCAAAAGATTACCATTAAAAGAGATGTAATATTTGATGAATCATCTCTCATAAAATCAGATCTAGATGTTCAAATGAAACATGAAGAAGTACCTAAGTATCAATGGTTGGACCATATGAATGAAAGGGGATTGAAGGTATTATCTGATCGCAAGTTACTTCCTAAGCTAAAGTCTTTAAAGTTAGATTTCTGCAAGCACAGTATTTATGGAAAACAAAATAGGCGGAGATTTAAAACCAGAAGACACACCAATGAAGGAATCCTTGATGATATCCATTCTGATGTTTGGGGACCATCCCCTATTGTTTCGTAGGGAGGATCATCATACTTTGTTACTTTTATAGATGATTTCCCTAGGAAGGTGTGGATTTATATGTTGAAAAGAAAGGCTGATGTATTTGTTGTTTTCAAACAGTTTAGAGGTTTAGTGGAAAAGAGCAGGAGTAGGTCCATTAAATGTTTAAGAACTGATAATGGTGGTGAATTTATGTTAATGTAATTTGAGAACTATTGCAAGGAGTTTGGGATTGATAGGCATAAAACCACTGCCTATACTCCTCAGCAAAATGGAGTTGTTGAACGCATGAATATGACTCTTCTAGAAAGAGCAAGGAGTATGTTAAGTAACGCCAACTTGCAGCAGGAACTGTGGGCAGAAGAAATAACTATAGCTTTTTATCTGGTGAATCGATCACCATCAACAACAATAGAGTGAAATATTATTGAAGAGGTATGGAAAGGTCACCCTTGTAATTATTCTAATCTTAAAGTTTTTGGTTGTGAAGCCTATGATCTAATTCTGAAACATCAACGTTATAAATTAGATCCAAAATAAAAAAAAAGGCTTATCTTTGTTGGATATGGTGATGGTATTAAGAGCTACAAGTTGTGGGATCCTACTACCCAAAAGATTACCATTAAAAGAGATGTAATATTTGATGAATCATCTCTCATAAAATCAGATCTAGATGTTCAAATGAAACATGAAGAAGTACCTAAGTATCAACAAATTCAGTTTGAAACCAATTCAAATATAGATGAACGTGAACATGAACAAGTTTTTGAAGATGTTCATGAAGAGTTTCCTGAAGAGGAAGACATGGTTGATGATTACAATCAACAAAATGTGGATGAACGACAAACTTCCCTAAGGAGGTCTACGCGGGTCAGAAATCCTCCAAGAAGGTATGATGATTTTGTTTCGTCAGTTTCTTTAAGTACTAATGATGATGAGCCTTCATGCTATCAGGAATCTATGAAGGGTTCTAATAGTGATAAATGGAAATATGCAATGAAGGATGAAATGAAGGCATTAGAGAGGAATGCTACATGCGACCTGGTAGAACTTCCAAGAGATAGAAAAATTGTAGGTTGCAAGTGGGTCTACAAGCTGAAGAAAGGTGTTGATGATAAGTTGGAAAGGTACAAAGCAAGGTTGATTGCAAAAGGATATTCTCAAAAGTAATTTATTGACTTCCATGATATTCTTTCACCAATTGTTAAGTCTGTTTGAATTCGAATTATGTTAGCATTAGTTGCATTACTTGATTTGGAGTTGGAGTAGCTAGATGTTAAAAATTCCTTCTTACATGGATATTTGGATGAGGAAATTTACATGGAACAACCTGAAGGGTTCGTTTTAGAATCACAACAAGAAATTTGTTTGTAGTCTCAAGAAATCATTGTATGGTTTGAGGTAGTCGCCGAGACAATGGTACAAGAAATTTGACTCTTTCATGGTGAGCCAGAACTATACAAGGAATGAGTATGATCATTGTGTCTACTTTAAGAAATTGAATAATGGAATATTCATTATCTTAGTATTGTATGTTGACGATATGATTTTAGCAAGAAAAAACATAACTGAGATCAATAGGTTAAATGCTCAGATGGCTAGGATGTTCGATATGAAAGATCTATGAGTAGCAAGGTAGATTTTGGGAATGGAGATATTCAGAGACAGGAGGAATGGTAATATTTGGTTGTCACTACAAAATTATGTTGAGAAGATACTTTTGAGGTTTGGTATGAACAATGTGAAACCAGTTTCAGTCCCTTTGGCTTCCGAGTTTAATTTTTCTTCAAATTTATGTCCTAGTAGAAAAGAAGAAAAGGAATATATGTCTCGAATACCATATGTTAATGTAGTAAGAATTCTAATGTATGTGATGGGTAGTACAAGGCTAGACATTTCACATGCAATTGAGGTTTTCAACAAATATATCGAAAATCCAGGTAAAGAGAACTAGGCAACAATGAAATGGGTGCTTCGGTATTTGAGAGGCATAAGTGATTACTGTATCACTGATAAAAATTGTTGTGAATTAGTCTGTGGATATGTTGACTCTGATTTTGCAGGTGATTTGGAAAAGATAAGGTCGACTTCTGGGTATGTCTTTACTCTTGTAGGTGGAGCTATTAGTTGGATGTCAAAGGTACAAAACATTTTTTCATTATCCACTACAGAATAAGAATACGTAGTTGCTTCACATGCTTTCAAAGAGGCAGTTTGGTTGAAAGGTTTGTTTGGTAAGTTTGGAAGGATGCAGGACAAAGTAAATTTACTTTGTGATAGTCAAAGTGTTATTCACTTGTCTAAGAATCTAGCTTACCACAGTAAAACAAAACATATACATATCAAGTACCATTGTGTAAGACAGGTCATCGATGAATGTGGAGTCTCTCTTGAGAAAGTGCATACAAAATAGAACTGCGTAGACATGTTCACAAAACCAGTACTTTTAGAGAAGATATGATGGTCCTTGGATTATCTTGGCTTGCAGAAAATGTTGTGAACAAAAGGAAGGAGAAAGGTATTAGGTTAATTCTTGTCAAGGTGGAGATTGTTGGCATTTTGGTGACAAAGAATTCCCAAGAATAGATTTTAGATCCTATTATTCCAAATTGGTTATAATTAAATTATACCAAGGATAGGAGCACATTAAATGAATTGGTTTCTATAAATTTGGGTATGTCCATAGAGGTTGAGAGAGATGTATGAGTGAAGCTACTGTAAATCTCCTTGATGTGAATAATAAGAAAACTGATACCTTCTCTTGGTGGACGTAGACTAAATCTAGGCTGAACCACATAAAATTTGAGTTTGTTAATCTGCATGATTGTTGATTGTCTTGCGTGAATTGTGTATTCCACATTTTCAATTCTAACAAAATCTTGGCTAAAAGTTAAATATCAATCATTACAACGAACTAAAGAATTTCCCACTCTGAAATTTACTAAGGTTTTAATTCGAATACCCCGCAGAATGGTGAGAGATAACTGACTTGGTTAAGTAACCTAAGATTTCATGCACTGCAAGAGAATTGATAAATATAAATATTAAAAAGTGGATTTAAGGATACAAGTGGTGATGATAAATATAATTAAAGAATTTGGAATATGTGGGGATAACAACTACACCAAGGACCCCAATAGGTAATTGAATTCTAAACTAGACTCTCGACTCCTTCCAACTATATAAAATAACTGTTGGGTCTGTCACAAGTAGGCAATAACCAGTAGAGTAAAAGAAACCTAGAGATAAAATATTGTTAATTGATCATCATTAAAATAATGGTTAAATCCTAAACAAATCAGGATCTCCCAGTGATTCATGTAATTCATGGACAATAAAATAACCGAGACAAATACATGTTTATATATATATTTATATATATCCAAATTTGTATTTGTACTAAGTTATTCTATTGAGAAATCCATTCAAAGGAGTCAATTGTTTTCAATGTGGATCACAATATTACTAAATTATGAAAGAAAATCTTGGTACATTTTCCAATTTAGAATTTAATCTCATCATAGAGATCAAAGAAGGAAAACTCCATTTTCTCAAGTCAGTAAATTACATATATAGAAAGTTGTAAGTAGGTTACTAATCAACATTTTTAAATATACAGATCAAATTGCTATAACAATAAATTAACTAAATGATCAAATACCGTAATGAGAAAGAGTCAATGATTGATGTCGATCTACAATCCAAAGACTTGCGCAATGTCCTTCTCTTCGCTTTCCAATGCAATGAATTCACCAGTACCTCCTAGCCAATTCTAGGGATACTCTTCTTTCCCCTTAGCCCCTCGAGCCGCAAATGGACCACACACAAAAACCATAATTTCAATAGCACCAAAACTTTTCTCGCAAGGAAAAGCTTCTACTCTTGGCCAAGTTTTGGACTACTAACTCTCACAAGTAAAACTTAGTCAATAATAATTTTTTCATCATAACAATACTAACAAAAGTAAGATCTATTTCCCTTTCTCTCCATTTATTTAATAGAAAATTTATGAATGAAACATGTCCTCATGCACAAATAATTAATTGTAAATAATTTAATTAAATGATTATTCACCCACTACATGTGTCACACTCTCCCCAAGTTACACAAGTAATTTCTCTTTTTATTTTATTTAAAATTCATTTTCCCTCACAGTCCTGATTGTGTGCCTAATTTTCCTCTTAGTTGTCTCTTAGTTCCCCAATCTAATATTTATTTTGTGTCCCCTAACTAGATTTTAGTTTGAGTTGAATTAAGAGTCTTATTTTAATTATGATTAGTGGTAGATTGAATTAAGATGCTACTCTATGTGGACCACCTATTATCTCATGTTTTATTTTCTTTCCAATGGGATTATATTATTCCATACTTCATCTTTTTTTTTTATAAATATTTTTTATTATTTTCATGCACACATGTGCATTTCACCAAGTTTATTCTTATTTCTTCATTCAATTAAATTGCTAGTCTAATTATTTTATTCCCTTTCTATGGTTTACTTAAACAAACCTCTTTAGGCTTATACTATTTGTTATTTTCTTGTACTTAATTTAATAATCATTTGCATACTCTTTCTAACAAAGTCTAAGTATTTTATTTTATTTTCTAGGCCTTAAATATTTTTATTACTTGCATTTGATTGTGTGACATTCCCTTCAAGATGCACCTTTATTCTCCAAGGGTTCCACATGCCTTTGACTAGTTTTGGAAGTTTTTTGGACACTTGGAGTCAACACTCCACTTGGTCGACCTTGTGAGAGACTAAGGACTTCTAAGGAATAAGGATTCATCATTATTTTGTGCCGCTTATATTTCTTCATGGGTGATTGTCTCAGTCTTCCCTCATGACATCATAGACCTCTCGAACTAGGTAATCATTAACCTACAATTCAGGTCACGACAGGAGTGTTAGTAGGTTGTGACAGGCACACTGCCACACCTCTCCCTCAAGTCTCTAGTTTTTGTTCATGACCCCTTTACTCCTTATGTGATTCAGATTAGAAAATGTCACCAAGACTTCATACACTGACAAAAATAATATCAATATCAATATACATAACATCTATACTAAAATCATCATATAATCTCATGCATATAATCAATACTCAAACAAAAATACAGATCCACTCGCTGACTCAATCTGGAGTCCAAGGTAGTTCATTGATTCCATCAGCGTTATCAACCTTTCATGTATCCTACACACTAAGGGAAACTCATCAATAATATCAGACTATACATATATACATCTAGAATTTAACATATAATCACAATGCCATCAAAATATAACTCATAAGAAAAACATAATCATAACATATCATAACTAGATCACTTGCTCACAAGTGTCCTCAAAGAATAAGTTAGCATAAATATGCTCAGTGGAAGTAGATGTTACATACACCCCCTCTTATTTTAAACTTTGTCCCAAATTTTGTACAATGTCAATAATGGTAGCAATAAATGTATCTGACAGATGTATACATATATAATCTATCATACAAATAAGGAAACTGTTGACACATCTCATATGCATCCTCGCAAGTAGCCGAGTGTGGACTATAATTTCCCCATTAGACCTTGGCTTGATCGACTATTTGACGCCGTAGTTGTCGATTGCGATGGCCCATAATGCATATTGGCTCCTCCATGAGAGAACCCTCATCCGACACCTGAAAATAACTCAAGTAAATAACATGTAACAGATCTGAAATATAATGTCGCAAAATAGATACATGAAATACATTGTGCAGATGCCTCAAAGAATCAGGCAAGGCTAGTCGATAAGCCACTGGTCCTTTATTTTTCAAAACTTTGAAAGGTCCCACAAACCTAGGAGAGATTTTTTCCCCCTTTCTAAACTTGATCAAACTCTTATGTGGTTTTACCTGCAAGAAAACTATGTCACCAACCTCATAACTATGGTCAATGTGATGTGCATTAGCATAACTCTTATGTCATTCTTTCTCTTCTTTGTTCCTTTATCTTATCGTTTGCATCTAGTCTTCCATTTATTGGATCACTTTCGGTCCCAGCATGACCCTACCCTCGAGTCGATCCCAACTCAGAGGTGTCTGACACGGTCATCCATAAAGAAACTAAAACGATGCCATATTTATCGTACTAATATAATTGTTGTATGCAAAATCTACCAATGGTAAGAAGTGTTCCCAATGCTTCTATTGATCCATCACGTACATCTAAAGCATATCCTATAATATTTTATTCATTCTTACATTTTTCCCATCAATTTTTGGGTGATATGTTGTGCTAAAATTCAATTTTGATCCCAAAGCCTCTTGGAAAATGATCCAAAATAGTCTTATAAACATCGATTTTCGATCGAATATGATCCTTCTTGATACACCATGTAATCTCACTATCTCGCTAACAAATACTCTATCTATGTCCAGTGCCTGATACGTTGTACACACTAGAATAAAGTGTGCACTCTTTTTCTGAGTATCAACGACTACAAAAATTGAATCATGCCTCATTATCGTCAGTGGCAATCCAACAATGACATCCATAGAAATTACTTCCCATTTCGATTTAGGAATCATATGTGGTTGTAAAAATCTCGTTGGATGTCTATCTTCAGCCTTCACTTGTTGACATTCCAAAAATCTTGCCACATACTTTAGTAGGTCAGTCTTCATTCCTTTCTAGAAGAATAAAGGCTTAAGGTTTTCCTTCATCTTCGTGACTCTAGGATGAGCCATGTATACTGCTTGACGAGCCTCACTTAAAATCAAACTTCTTAATTCTTCTTTAGGTGGTAGGTAAATTATGTCATTATACCTAAACAATTCGTTATTGTTAAATGAATAAACTTCATACCTTGGTACCATCATGGTATCTTGTCTAGTTTTATCCTTAACTTCCTTGTACCAATCATTGCCTATCGGTAAGTCTAGAATCATTTCTTGAATATTTTTCTTAAGAGGTATTACTGAGAATATGCATGGTCTTCAACTCAATGGATATGCTACTCTATTCATCATTCCTTTAATGTAAGTAATCTTGAAGTCATATTCACTAAGAAATCCTGACCAATTCCTTTGCCGCACGTTCAAGTCACTATGAGTAAGACATATTTTGTAATCCATAGTGATTAGTATTTAACTCAAGTTTTCATCTGATAAGATAATGTCTCCAAAATCTCAAGGCATAAACGATTTATAGTAACTCCAAATTGTATGTTGTGTAATTCTCTTCATGCCTTCTTAATTTCCTTGAAATGTAAGCAATCACTCGACCATCTTGCATAAAAAAACAACCTAGACCTTCCTTGGATGGATCCGTGCATACCAAGAATTCATTTTCCATGTCAGGAACCTTCAATATCGGTGTTGTTGTTAACAACTCAAGATTTTGAAATTATTTCATGCATTTCTCTCTCCATATGGATTTCTTGTTTTTCTTATGCAATTCCGTAATTGGATTTGCTATCTTCGAAAAACCTTCAAAGAAGCATCGATAATAACTTACTAACGCCATAAAAATATGTACTACTTGTACGTTCGTTGGTGTTGGCCATTCCATAATAGCCTCTAATTTCGCTAGATCCACAATGATACCTTCCCTAGATATAGTATGTCCCAAGTAATGAATCTTCGCATGGAAAAATGAACATTTTGACACCTTCTTATACAACTTGTTTTCTCTTAGACACTATAAAACCAATATCAAGTGTTCATCGTTCTCTTTTATAATCCAAGAATAAATCAATATATCGTCAATGAATTGTGGAATACCCCATTCATCAAACTCATGAATATGCCTAGGCTATTCTTCAGTCCAAACGATAAAACAATAAACTCATAGTGTCTAAATCTCATCTTAAATGTGGTCTTAGGGATATCTTCCTCCTTAATCTGCAACTGATGATATCCCGATATCAAGTTGATATTTCAAAACACTGTTGCTCCCTTCATCTGATCAAATGAATCATCAATCCTTGGAAACGAATATCAGTTATTGATCATAGCTTTGTTCAATTGATGGTAGTCAATGAAAATCCTCCACGATCCATCCTTATTTCTCACAAATTAACTAGCACACCCCACGAAAACATATTTGAATGTATAAGTCCCAATTCTAACAAATCCTTCAATTGCATTTTAACTCCTATAATTATGGTTTCGACATCTAGTATAAAGTCCTTGCAATAAGTTTAGTTCCTAGTTTTAGATCTATGGTAAAATCCAATTCTCTTTCTGGTGGAAAAACTGGTAATTCCTCAAGAAATACATCGGAAAATTCTGATAGTAAAGGACTATTTTCTAATCCATCTTTGTCCCCCTTTTCATTAAGAGATAAAATGGTGTATAGCTTACACCCATTGCGCATACTTTTCTTTAATTGTAAGGAATAAATAAACCTCAACGACACTCCCTAGTTTCTTCCTACAATTACTCTACTCTGTCCCAAATCATCTCTTAAGCTTAACCATTTTGTCTTGCAGTTAAGAATCACATCGTATGTTTATAACCAGTCCATTCTGATCACTATATCATAATATCCCAAGATTGTAACATACAGGTTTACACTTGTCACGAAGTCACCCAAGTTAATGTTACAATCCTTAACTTTTCCTCTGACCTTTTTCTTGAAACCAAATGTCATTTTCACATGTCTAAACTCATCTTGTTCCACTGCCTTCACCTTAATTATTTTAATCACAACACTAGATATAAAACTTTCAGTAGCTCTTAGTTCTATTGAAATACTAAAATGTTGATCAACGATCATACCTGACGTCTCGAGCATAGTGGAGTGATTCTAAGCATGGAGGTTATTCATCACTACATGTATACTATGGGCCTTTCCCAAATCTCCAACTGTCATAGGTCTTGTTGATCTAGAAGATCTTACATTCTTAATAGGACAATATCTCTAGTAATGTGGCTCTCCACATGTCCATCATCCATTCTTTGGTCTGGTGCTCCTAGTCCCATAAGTAGAAGCTACTGGCCTAGGAGTTTATTGTACTAATATGTTCTACGGACAATATATAAAATGTTGCTACTGCTACAAACAAAACTGTTGTTGTTTCTTCTATGGTGCTCTGTAAGGAGTCCTCTTTTGAGGATTCTTTCGACACGGTGTCGAAAATATAGGTCCTTTGGGAGTATCACATTTCCCATAAGTCTCTGTAACCGGTGTCTGATGCTACTGCACTCTCGATGTTTCCTTTCTATTTTGTATAGGTGTAGTCCTACCCTGACCCCACTTTTTATATCTTGTTCAGTAATGAAATCCTTCTGAATTGCAATGTGCAACGTCTGAGGCATCAAGATCCTCAGTTTTGCACAGGTGTTGAAGTTGAGGCTGAAAAAAAACTTGTTAACCTTTAGTTTCTAATTATTCAGATGTGGTGCATATCTAAGTATCTCCATGAACCCGGCCTCATACTCTAGTATCGTACGAATACCCTGTTGTAAGGCGCTGAAATCATTAATTTGGCCCTTATTAAATTCATTTGAAAAGTATCTCTCCCGGAATCGATCCTCAAACAATTCCCATGACACATCCTCAACGACCATATTTAGTTGAGGTAGGAGTGTCTTCCACCAAATAAGAGCACTCCCCTTCATTCGAAAGACCTCCATGTTGAATTTCATGTTGGAGGTGTATTTGCATAGTGCAAGGAACATCACCATGTTCTCCAACCAAGCCTTGGCGGCTAAGCCATCTGTGGCACCCCAAAACTCAAGAAATTTCACTTTGTCGAGTACTCTATGTATACTACTATTACCTACTGGAGTGAGCTATGAACCATCATTTGGAACATATGCTCTACCCTCATCTCGATCTAGGTGGTTGATCAACGCCTCTCGCATCCTCTGAAAGGATCTCATCATACCTACCACATCACCAACAACAACTTGTTCCTGAAAAGTAGTCTTCTCCTCTCAACAATATTGCCATGTGAGACTTATACGTAGGTCTCCAAAATTTTTATCATTTAATGAAGGGATATTATGATTTACTCAGTTAAATATCCAAGTAGCGAATCGACATAATTTCCTGGGTATGTTACAAGTTGACCCATTCGAGTCCAGGAAGAGATACACCTTGGTAGTAAGGTCTGTCATAAGTGGACAATGACTTGTAAAGGAGTAAAAGAAACCTAGACATAAAATACTATTAATTGATCATCATTGAAATTATGGTTAAATCCTAAACAAATCAGGGTTTACCAGTGATATATGTGATGTGTGGAAAATAG
>SNQJ01S0180024.1:0-18425 GCA_010110895.2 Picea sitchensis | reverse complement strand
GAATTTGTATTTGTACTAAGTAATTCTATTCAAAAATCCATTAAGAGAGTCAATTGTTTTCAATCTGGATCACAGTATTACTAAAATATGAAAGGAAATCTTGGTACATTTTCTAATTTAGAATTTAATCTCATCATAGTGATAAAAGAAGGAAAACTCCATTTTCTCATGTCAGTAAATTACATATATCGAAACAACTAGGTTACTAATCAACATTTTTAAATATAGAGGTCAAATTACTACAACAATAAGTTAACTAAATGATCAAATACAGTAACGAAAAAGAGTAAATGATTGATGTCGATGGTACCTCTCAACCAATGCTACAGATACTCTTCTTTTCCTTTATCCCCTCAAGACGCAAAGGGGCCACACACATAAAACACAATTTCAATAGCATCAAAACATCTCTCACAAGGATGAGCTTCCACTCTTTGCCAAGTTTTGGAATCCTAACTCTCAAAATTAAACTTAGTCAAGAAAAAATTTTAGCAGCATAACAATACTAACAAAGTGAGATCCCTTTCCCTTTCTCTCCATTTCGTTTATAGAAAAATTCACAATGACAGATGTCCTCATGCACAAATAATTAATTTTTAATAATTTAATTAAATGATTATTCACCCACTACATGTGTCACACTCTCCCCAAGTTGCACAAGTAATTTCTCTTTTTATTTTATTTAAAATTCATTTTCCCTCATATTCTCGAATGTGTTCCTAATTTTCCTATTAGTTGTCTCTTAGTTCCCCAATCTCTTATTTATCTTGTGTCCCCTAACTAGATTTTATTTTGAGTTGAATTAAGAGTCTTCTTTTAGTTAGGATTAATGGTAGATTGACTTAAGATGCTACTCTATGTGGACCACCTATTCCCTCATGTTTTATTTTATTTTTGTTTATAAATATTTTTTATTATTTTCATGCACACATGTGCATTTACCCAAGTTTACTCTTATTTCTTTATTCAATTAAATTGCTAGTCTAATTCTTTTATTCTCTTTTTATGGTTTACTTAAACAAACCTCTTTAGACTTATACTCTTTGTTATTTTCTTGTTTTTAATTTTATAATCATTTGCATACTCTTTCTGACATAGTCTAAGTATTTTATTTTTATTTTCTAAGCCTTCAATATTTTGGTTACTCACATTTGATTATGCAACGTTCCCTTCAAAATGCAACTCCTTGCTCGAAGGGTGTCACTCGCCTTTGATTGGTTTTGCAAGATTTCCCGACACTTAGATTCAACACTCCACTTGGTCGACCTTGTGAGAGAATAAGGGCTTGCAAGGAATAAATGTTTCTCCTTATTGTGCATCCCTTAGATTTCTTCATGAGCGACTCTCTCAATCTTCCCTCACGACATCATGGACCTATCGAACTAGGTAATCATTAACCTACAGTTCATGTCATGGTGAGAGTGCTAGTAGGTTGTGACAGGGACGCTACCACACCTCTCCTTCACCTATCTGGTTTCTGTATATGACCCTTTTATTCCTTATGTGAGTCAGATTCGCAAGCGTCACCAAGCCTACATCCACTGACAAAAAAAATATGAATATCCATATACATAACATCCATACTTAAATCATCATATAATCTCATGTGTATAATCAATACTCAAACCAAAATACAAATCCACTCCCTAATTCAATCTAGATTCCAAGGAAGTTCATTGATCCCATCAACATTATCAACCTATCATGTATTCTGCACACTTAGGGAAACTCATCAATAATACCTATCGATACATATATCCATCTAGAATTTAACATATAATCACTATGACATCGAAATATAACTCATAAGAAAGACACAATCATAATGTATCATAACTAGATAACTTGCTCACTAGTGTCCTCGAAGAATAAGTCAGTATAAATATGCTCAGTGGAACTTGGTGCTACATAATAATTCCTTGTTGCAATCACTACCTGTGCAACCTGTAACGAGCCAACATTGGTGGCACACGGTTTGTGCGGTTTGCTTAGATTAGATTAGAAAATGAGATTAGATTAAGATTAGATAAGAAAATGAGAAACAAAATACATATATAAAATTTTAACATCTTTTTAAAATTAAACTTTACATATATAAACTTCAAACATCTTCTTAAATTTGAAGCATTATTCAATTGGAAAAAGTTAAATAGTACTACCCTTGTAATATGAAAATACAATAAAAGTCAATGATATGGTTAGGTAATAGCAACAATAGAGTCAAACAAATTATCCTTTCCATGGAGAATGTATTGATTTATTTGAGTTTTATGTTTAGTGTGAGATTGAAGTAAAACATGCATGCATTGAAAGTTTTTTTTACTAAGAGTATTACTAAGCTTTTTTATTTAAATAGTTTTTGAAATAATATTTAAGTGTAATTTAGTGATTATTTTATAGTGATATTTTCAATAAATGTAATAAAAAGATTTATAATAAGTTATGTGTTTGTAACAATGGAATACAAATATTTACGTTTTAATTTAATATATCTAAAATTGGTACTTATTAATACAAAAAATTATAAATATAATTTTATTATTTGGAAACTTGTTCCCAAGCTCCTATTTCTTTGAGGTTGAAACTTCCAAAAAGTTCTCAAGTTCCAAAAATCATTCCTAGCCAATTATAAATGTTTCTACCAATTCCCAAGTTTTTAAAACTTCTTAAATATGTTTGAGGCATGTTGGAAATTCACAATTGTGGAACTATGATAATATATATAATAATTTAAGATTTTAAAAAACTCTATGATGATTAACCAAACTGAATTTATTATTTTTTTAATTAATAAAAATAAAAATAATTTTACTAAACAAATTAAATTATGGTTAACCAAACTGAATTTATTATTCTTTTAATTAATAAAAATAAAAATAATTTTACAAAACAAATGAAATTATTAAATTGAAATTATTAAAGTATAGTTAATTTATTAAAATGTAAAAAAAATAAAATTAATTGAATTAATATATTTAAAAAAAAATATTTATAGAAATTTTAAATTAATATATATTTAATATTTTTTTTAGTTAAATCCTGCTAATATGATTTGTTTCTTGAGGATTATTTGTAGAACAATCCAGATTCCAAACCTTTGTTCTACCATCAATCAAACCAAAATATCATCCATCCATCAATCAAAACAAAAAAAATTAAATCAATAAATCAAACCAAAAAAAATAATTAAATTGATGGCTACAATCATTTCAAACGCTTAGAGTTTATAGTGAAGAGACCTGTCTGTGAAGTTGATTGATTTTGATTCATGTGGGTGGACATCAATATCTCAAAACTTTTACAAAACCTACGCTGTAACTATTTAGCGCACTTAAAACCACACTCTATAAGTTATGTTACTATTTTCATGACTTTCTACGATATAACTTTGTACCCTTTGGAATCTTAAAAACTTCCTTTGGTTTTTAGTCATATATTAATTATGAATGAAACCCCATATAGATGGATTTCCATTTTCATTGAAGAACAAATTCTAATACTTATTAAAACTGTGGAAAAAGCCCAAAATTTCCAATGAATTTAGCTAAGAGAATTACATAATATCAAAAATACATATATATTTAAATTTTTTCTATATATACTAATTATATCAATCTGAATATATTTTTCTATATATACTAATTATATCAATCTGAATATAATTTTAGTATAATGATTTTTTTTTTGGAATATCACAACTTATATAATAATAATAACAATCAAATTTTAAGTTCATCTTTAAGGGGATGATGCATGGCATACCCAAGATGAGGTTGCCCCTAGAAATATTTTTTAAATCTTATTGTTTGTGGGGCAATAAACTCTATGGTGCACACATTTGACATTTGAGATCTTAATTTTTATTGACCATTATTTTAATTAAAAATAAAAATAACAATTTAATCTTTTATTAATTGATTCCATATATAGTATTAACTTTGTTACATTTTGTTATTTTATCTTATTTAATTTTATTTATATATAATTAATATCATAATATTAAGATGTTTATGATCATCTCTCAAAACCAATTTAGTTATATTTAATTATTTACTCTAAGAAGTTGATCCTAATAAATAATGTCTAATTAAAAAGTAATTAATTAATCATAAAATTTTATTATATAATGAAAAAATGTATTTTTTTTTCTTATGTTTTCTATTAACAATGTTATTTTTATGAAATGCATCATTATTACTATTTTGATAAACTTATTTATGTTTTTAAATACACTCTAATATTTATTTTATTTTATTTTTATTTTTTAATAATTTTTATTTTTATTTTAAATAAATTATTTAAAATGTTTATTATTAATAAGTTGGATTCAGAGTGATATTCATTAGAGGGATAGGAGACATAGCTTGTTATATTAGAAAGAGAATTTCTCGTCACATTCAACTTCATAAGATTTACCCTCTCAATCACTACATTTGGATAGAAATTTCACACACCAATGCTAAGAATATGTATATAGAAATTTTATATTTTGCACCTATTAATTCTACTTTCTATAAGAAAAATAATCTAGATAAAAATTGTCCCTATAATAATTTAGAACAAGATATTTATACTTTGAAAAATGAAGGTAATATCCTCCTGCTAGGAAGATTTAATGCTAGGACTGAAACTAAACAAGCTAGTCTTTTAAGTACTGATTCCAACCGTAATCCTTTATGGCTAGATGAGGACCTCATTTTATCTCATAGCGACTGAAACTAAACAAGCTACTCTTTTAAGTACCGATTCCAACCGTAATCCTTTATGGCTAGATGAGGACATTGTTTTATCTCATAGCTACAAAAGAAGCTCTGTTGTAGATTATGTGATATCTGATATCTATGTTTCCAACCAAATAGACACTTTTGACCTTTTAAATGACCATGAGCCTCACTCTCATCATAAACCTTTAACCCTAACTCTAAACTTTTCCATGCATAAGAGCGCCATTGAAGATAATTCTAATAATCAAAGGAATTTTCACTTTGAAAAAAGTAAAGTTGACATTTTCTTAAAGGATTTTTAAATAGTAAATTAAATCTCCTAACTTATAAGGACAACATTGAAGAACTCTATCATAATTTTACAACTTCCCTTTCCACTTCTATTAACTAGTTCTCTTTCGAGGTGTCCTATAAAATGAATAATAGAACAACCAACTCTTGGTATGATAAAGAATGTAAAATTGCTAGGAAATCCATTAGGGATGCTTCTAATGAGCCCTTAAAACTTGATAATATCAATACATACTAATCCCTAATTGAAAGGGGAAAAATGAACTATATCAATAAAAGGCAAGAGAAACTTTCACAAATAGATAAGTTGGATCCTAAGAAGTTTTGGAGCCAAATTCTAAACCGCAATACTAAAGAAAATAACAGGATTCCCTTAAGGGACTGGAATTCCTACCTTAAAAGTCTTTACGAGTTCCCTAATGCCATGGACACCACTCCTATTGTACCTACTAAGGAAGAATTTTTTTCTTTAGATAACATAGAGTCCGAGGTTAAGAGGCTTGCAAATGGGAAAGCTAAGGACATTGAAGGCTACCACGTTGAAATTTTTTAAAATCGGAAGGCCAATCCTTATCCCTCACATACACAAGCTCTTCAATTTAGTAGTCAAGCAGGGCTTCCCTAAGCCCTGGACGCAAATCCTTAATGTTCTTGTTTTAAAAAATGGGGATAGAAACATTATGATTATCCCGATTTTATCCAAGCTTTATGGAATTATTTTGGAAAAAAAGATTAGCCTTTGGCTAGAAATTCACGGTAAAAGAGATAAAGGCCATAATGGGTTTAGGAGATATCATTCAATTGAGGACCATCTTGTTACCTTTAGGATCATTGTAGAGGAGTTCTGGAATACTAAAACCAATTTTTTTGTTGTTTTGTTGACTTTAGAAAATATTTTGACATGGTTCCTAGGGAAAACCTTTGGAATAGTTTGGAAGAGATAAAAGTGCCTCTTGAGTTTAGGGATGCCAGAATAAAGATGTATGAGAACGTTATTGCTAAGTTTAAAAACAATGAGAGTTGGTCAAAAGAGATTAACTGCAATATCATAGTCAAACAAGGTTGTCCCTTGTCCCCTACCCATTTTGGCATATACATTGACAACTGATAAGATTGTTTGGAAAAAGCAGGTTTTGTCAGCCCTACTCTCACTAGTATAGTCATAAATATTCTTCTTTATGTCAATGATATCATTCTTATGGAAAGGAGTCTGCATGAGCTTGAAAACCAACTAAGAATCCTCAAGTATTTTTGCTCGAATATGGATATGACTATTAATATTAATAATACTAAGGTCGTGATTATTAAATACAATAAGATCCCTTATGATACCTTTTTATATGACAACAACAACTTGGAGAAAGTGACTTCATGAAAATATCTTGGAATTGATATTCACAACAAGCTCAATTGGAATTATAGCATTGCGAAAAGGATTATTAGGGGATGCAAAGCTTATTATGGGCTTGAAAACAATTGTCAATCAACTGATCTTTGGAGTTGGGATATGAAAAAACTCACGTTTGAGACTCTTGTTACACCTGTTATTATTTATGGATGTCAAGTATGGGGATGTAGTATCTCTTATGAATCCTGGAGAAAGATAGAGAAAATACAAAAGAATTTTATAACCTATAATCTCAAAATTAAATGAAATATGCCCTATCTCATCCTCCTCTTAGAAATAATCCTCTCCCCCATTGAGAGCATTGCTATGATTAGATGCGTAATATATAAGAACAAGTTAAACAACATGGAATACAAGAGGATTCCAAAAATTGCTTCAAAATCGAGTCATAACCACCATCGAATCAAGAAAGGATGGCATAAAGATGTCTGGTCTTGGCTAAACTATTGAGGAATCATGGAAGAGACCATTTTGCAGAATAAAGATACTATTAAAAAAAACATCAAATCAAAATTTAAGGAGAAAATGTGGTGTGATAAAGAGTTAGAGGAAAAAATAAAATTAAGGTATTATAAGGATGTAATCAACCCTAATATAGATGATCAAAATTATATATCTGTTTTTCCAAGTGTAAAGAAAAAAATAAACATTTCTAAGATAAGAACAACTTCTTATGAGCTCCATAGTGAAACTGGGTGTTGGTCAGTTCTTAAAACACCATGGGATGAAAGAGTGTGTCACCTTTGTGACACTAAGAAGGTTGAAGATGAAAATTACTTTCTCTTAGATTGTCCAAACTATACCCATATTAGATCTCATTTTCAAAATATTTGTCACACTACCAACCTTCCTAACCTCTTAACTCAACAAAAGTATGAGGATCTTGGAAAGCTTCTCTTAATGCTTTTCGAGCACAGAAACAAAATTATAAAGAATCACAAGTAATCACTTACCCTACTAAGATGTGGTAGACCGATTCAGTCTTAATGGACGTCAATAATTATTATCATCATTAAACATTTATTTTAAATATAATCTATATAATATGATAACTTGATAAATTGCCTCTAATAAATTATTAATTTGATATAATTGCCTCTAATAAAGTATACATCTTGAGTGGGCCTAATGGTTAAGAACAAGTGTTTCCTCTTAAGAGATCACAAGTTCAAATCTAGAGGGGGGTCCCTTGTCCCTTAAACAAGGGGGGTAACCTTAAAAATGGATTATTATTATTATATGAAAAGTGGCCTTTGTCAATGAAGGTCAAACAACCTATTATTTCTAATAATAATATGGAAGAACATTTTATCATGTATAATAATAATGATTAAAAAAATAAAAATAAAAGTATTATATATAATAATAATGATAAAAACTAAAAAATGTTATATTGTTGATAATAATAATGATAAAAAAGAAAAATCAAAAGTATTATGTATAATAATAATGATAATTAGAGAAAAAATATTATATAATAATAATAACAAAAGGGAAAATATAGTTTTATTAATTTTTTTTATTAAATATAAATTTAAAATAATTAAATTAATAATATTTAAAATTTAAATATTTGTATTATAAAACTTATCTTTCTTTAAAAAAAATAAAAATATATCTCAAAAACTAAAGAAATCCACATCCCAATACAATAAATTAAATTGAGATTATTTAAATTGTAATAAAAGTGGTGGAATAAATAACATGGAGTCAATGTTGTTTTCCTAAAGTTAAACAAGCCAAAAGGAAAAAAGTGATGTCATTATTATACTTTTATTAAATGTAAAGTGATATAAATTTTTATTAAATAACTATATTAAATATCTGTAATATTATATTTATGTAGATATTTATCTTTTAAATTTAAAAATATTAATATTATAATAAAATGGTTTATTTATTAAAATAATTTTTTTAATTGTAATAAATATTGTAAAACATTAATATATTAAATTATTTAATATAATATAATAATGTTTATTATATAAATACAAGCATTAATATAATATTGTCTTTAAAAAATGTGTGGCAATATCAATAATAATCAACATATTTAAAAATATAAATCAGAGATTTTATTGGTGCTCGTAAGAATATAAATCAGAGATTTTATTACTGGTCGTCTCGGACTCTAGCATTCTATGTGATGTGGATCATCAATTAATTTATATTTGATTCCAAATATTTTTGTGATTTCTAAAATTTTGGAATTTTTTTTTTATTATTTTTTTATTAATAAGTTGTTTTCGGAGTTGTTCTTTAAAAAGAATAATAGAAAGACCAACTCTTGGTATGATAAAGAATGTAAAATTGTTAGAAAATCCATCAGGGATGATTCTAATGAGTCCTTAAAACTCGATAAGATCAATACCTACAAATCCCTAATTAAAAGAAAAAAAATGTACTATATCAAACACAAGATAATTTTTCACAACTATCTAAGTTGGATCCTAAGAAGTTCTAGAGCTAAATTCTAAACCATAATACTAAAGAAAATAATATGATTCCCTTAAAGGGTTGAAATTCCAACCTTAAAAGTCTTTACGAGTTCCATAATTCCATGGACATCATTCCTATCGCCCCTATAGAGGATGCAATTTTTTCTTTAGATGACATAGAGTTCAGGGTTAAGCGGCTTGCAAATGGGAAAGCTAAGGACATTGAAGGCTACCAAGCTAAAAAATTTAAAATTCGAGGGCCTATCCTTATCCCTCACAAACACAAGCTCTTCAATTTAGCAGTGAAGCAAGGCTTCCCTAAACCCTAGATGCAAAGCCTCATTGTTCCTATTTTTAAAAATGGGGATAGAAACATTCTCTCTAATTATAGGACCATTATGATTAATGTGATTTTAGCCAAGATTTATGGAATTATTTTGGAAATGAAGATTATCCTTTGGCTAGAAAGTCACGGTGAAAGAGATAAAGGCCAAGAAGGGTTTAGGAGATATAATTCAAGTGTGGGCTATCTTGTTACCTTTAGGATCATTGCAAGGAGTTCCACAATAATAAAACCAATCTTTTTTGTTGTTTTGTTGACTTTAGAACAATTTTTGACATGGTTCCTAGGAAAAACCTTTGGAATAGGTTGGAAGAGATAAAATTGTCTCTCGAGTTGAGGATTATTGTAATATACATATATGATATTGTTATTGCTAAGTTTAAAAACATTGAGGGTTGGTCGAAAGAGATTAACTGCAATATTGGAGTCAAACAAGGTTGTCCCTTGTCCCCTACTCTTTTACGAATATACATTGACAAGTTAGAAGATTGTTTGGGAAACATGGGTTGTGTTGGCCCTACTCTCACTCGTATAGTCATCAATATTTTCCTTTATGATGATGATATTGTTCTTATGTCAAGGAGTCCCCATGATCTTGAAAACTGACTAAGAATCCTTAAGGATTTTTGCTCCAATATGGGTATGACTCTTAATACTGATAAGACTAAGGTCATGATTATTAAATCCAATAAAATCACTTATGATACCTTTGTATATGAACACAACAACTTGGAAGAAGTAACTTCATACAAATATCTTGGAATTGATATTCACCACAATCTCAATTGAAATTATAGCATTGAAAAAATGATTATTGTGGGATGGAAAGCTTATTATGGGCCTGAAAACAATTGTAATTAAGTCGATATTTGGATTTGGGATAAGAATAAACTCCTCGTTGAGAGTCTCATTACACTTGTTATTCTTTACAGATGTGAAGTCTTGGGTTGTAGTATCTCTTGTGAAACATGGAGAAAGATAGAGAAAATACAAAAGAATTTTATAACCTATAATGTCAAAATTAAAGGAAATACACCCTATCCCATCCTCCTTTTAGAAACAATCATTTCCCCCATGGAGAGAATGACTATGACTATATACCCAATGTATAAGAACAAGTTAAACAACATGGAATACAATAGGCTTCCTAATGTTTTTTCCAATCGAGTCCTAGCCACCATCGCATCAAGCCAGGATGGCACAAAGATGCCCAGTCTTGGCTAAACTATTGGGGAATCATGGAAGACATCATTTTGCAAAATAAAGATACTATTAAAAATATCATCAAGTCAAAATTTAAAGAGAAAATGTGGTGTGATAAAGATTTAGAAGAAAAAATTAAGTTAAGGTATTATAAGGATGTAATCAACCCTAATCTAGAAGATCAAAATTATCTATCTATTTTGACGAGTGTAAAGAAAAAAATAAGCATCGCTAAGATAAGAACAAATTCTCATGAGCTCCATAGTGAAACTGGGCATAGGTCAATTCCTAACACACCATGGTACGAAAGAGTGTGTCACATTTGTGACACTAAGAAGGTTGAAGCTGAAAAATACTTTCTCTTAGATTGTCCAGCCTATACCCAGATTAGATCTCATTTTAAAAAATATTTTTCACACTACAAACCTTCCTAACATATTAACTCAACAAAACTATGGTGATGTTGGAAAGCTTCTGTTAATGTTTCTCGAGCAAAGAAACAAAATTCTAAAGAATCGCAAGTAATCAGTTACCCTCTTAACCCTCTTAAGGTCTGATAAACCAATTCGGTCTTAGTGGAAGTTAATCAGATCATCATCATCATCATCATCATATTTAAATTAATTTTCTCTAAACACTATTGACAACTAACAAGATGGATGTCTTATATTTGACCTTTGATAAATAAGCTAATATTTTGATTCTATGTCTATTATAATACTATAGAATGCATTTTTTCGAATCTTATGTAACCAACTTATTATAAATTCATTTAATACCCTCAAATGAACTTCATTGATTCTTTTTAGTGTTTAAATAAGCTCTAAATGTATTTAAATATGCTTATGCAATGAATCCATGAGTTTTGACAACATTCTAATCCCTTTCTCCACCCACCGCCACTATTATCCCTTTCTCCACCCACCGCCACTATTAGTGTATACAATACATTACCAAGATGAAGCACAAAAGCCCAATTTGAATTTCAATAACATCTAGATCTTGGATCTAGAATATATGATGGGTCTGCAAGGCCAGTCGTTTCCTTATCAGCAAGCAGAGGAAGATACATTGTCACTAGTGTCTTCTTGTTTGCTTCTTGCATAATCTTGTTTCCAATACAAATTTCATGCCTTGGCATATCGAAGAAATTATTCTAAAATAGGTGCAAGATTATAAAATAAAACATAAATAACATACAATTTTTACCCAAAAATATATGTGAATCTTGTAGTCCTTGAACTAATAGAGGGTATTGGTTTTACTGCATTAGTACAACCAATCAAAACTACACATTTCATCTACATCTAAATCTTTGAATTTAAGGGAATGGACAATTAGTTATCTGCTTATTGTGTAAACATTGAACAAATTAAGATACGTTGGACATGTAATTCCTGAAGAAATTTTAAGATACGCTGGACAAGTAGTTCAGATAAAGGCCTTAGAAAGAAAAATAATTCAGATAAAGAGTATAAATTATACAGGAAGTGAATCATAAAATTTGTTAGAAAATATTTCTAATTCAAATTAGGACAAGCGTCGATGAATCTACCTTTCACTATCCAATGGTATATCCAGGCGAGCGTTGGACATGTATTTATAAACCTTAACCAACTCCCCCTTCTCATGGCACCACCCCAGCAATCGCACCAAATTTTTATGGAAACGACGGTTGATGACACTGATATATGATACAAAGTCCTCTTTACCTCGTTTAGCGTCTTTGGTGATGTGTTTTACAGCAACCACATTTTTCCCCTTAGGAACAATTCCTCTGTAAACGGTTCCGAAGCCGTCACTTCCAAGAAGGGCTGCAGGATTGAAGTTATCGGTGGCCTTCTTCACATCTTTGTATATGAATTCGAGTAGCCGATGGTAATCAATGTTATTTTATGACACATTCCGTTTTGGAATACTAAGCTAGGTACACTTGTAAATGGCTAAGGGCATTAACATTGTAGCGAACATTGAAAATGCTCAACAAAATTCATTGAACCACTTTTTCCTCAAGAGTATACAAGAAACCAATCATTCCATGAGCCCTGTGTGAATTGTTCCTATATACATGTTGATTAGATTAGGTCCCTTAGCAACGAGGATTTTTTGTGAAAACATAATGAAAATGTGTTACGTGAATGTGTGGTTAACCCACCTGGTGGAGAGAATGGGAAATAAAGACATGAAAACAATGTTAGAAAGGCCGAACCACTTGGCCAAGGAAGACAACCAACTATTAGGCATGGCCAAAAGTGGCCCCTTCTAAGAATGTCTTCAACGTTGAAAGATGGAGGGTCATGGTGGGGTCGTTTCCTTGCATATATGTATGCTCATATCAAGTGCACCGAACTACATGATTCTCATGACTTGTAATATGGCATGCGGATATGTATTAAGTGTAATATTTTTGTGTGGCTCTATCCTAGAAGCAACAAGATGACGGTAGGGAAAAATAATACATAGGAATATTGTGGAACGGAATAAGACCCTCAAACAAAAATGATTTGTATTTTGAAAGTTCAAAGATTACATGTTAAAATCAGAGGAGTGTTAAGGAAAATTATTACATCTTTACTTAATTTTGATTATTTAATTTTGATTATTTAATTAGTTAATTTACTTATAAGAGTTGGTAACTCTGTAACATTTTGTAACCATATTGTATAAATGTACATGTTTATATTAATAAAATACACATCAATAATATAATGTGTTGCATCCGTTTTGTCTATGCTTAATCTTTTCATGGTATCAGAGTTGATTTCGGTCTCACTCCATCCCCGGAAGGCCCAAGAAATGAGGAATATGGAAGCTAATCCCTTTGAGAGAAGAGGAATCGATCTTGAAATTGTTGCTGTATAATAAAGGAAGAGCAGTCATTGTTTTGTGGTTCTTTGCATTTCATGATATAATTTCAAGGCCTCGGCAGGATCACCTCGTTTGGGACATGCAGCGATCATGGTCATCCATGATACCGCATTTCTCATAGGAATTTGGTCGAAACACTGCAAGCATCAACCACGTTTCCATAGTTGGCATATAACCTCACAAGTTTGGTTGCCACAAAGAAATCGGTTCAAATCCCATGTTCCTCATGTGGGCTTCGACTAATCTTTTTTCTGACGGAGCTTTCTTATGATGGATGGCATCAAGACAGAGACATAAGTGTCGTAGCTTGACTGAATTCCTTGCAACATATTACAGGCTTCTTTTACGCACCCTTGTTGATATAGCATTAACCGTGTAGAGTTAAAACATGCAGAGATATAGTGATTTGAGACTATTGCATAAAAGGGAAGGTTAGCTGATTGGGGAAATTCCAATTTTTGTCTGGATTATTTTAAAAAGTCTTTATTAATTTTAAAATATGTGTTATTATTTTAAAAAAATGGTGTAGAACACAGATTTTTTTTTCTAAAATTTCAAAAGAAAATGAAATGCCAAACCAAGTAAAGTATGAGAGCCAAATTGAATATTGAAGTATTTTAGTTTGTTTTTAAAGGGGTCGTTATAAAAATACATATGAAGTACGTGATGAGATTTATTTTGGCATTTACAAAGAAAGTTCTAGAGACAAAATCAAATCAAAATTTAAGGACAAAATGTGGTGTGATAAAGATTTAGAGGAAAAAATAAAGCTAAGGTATTATAAGGATGTAATCAACCCGAATCTAGAAGATCAAAATTATCTATCTATTTTGACGAGTGTAAAGAAAAAAATAAGCATTGCTAAGATAAGAACAAATTCTCATGAGCTCCAGAGTCCATAGTGAAACTGGGCATTGGTCAATTCCTAACACACCATGGTAATAAAGAGTGTGTCACCTTTGTGACACTAAGAAGGTTGAAGATGAAAAATGAATTCTCTTAGATTGTCCAACCTGTACCCAGATTAGATTTCATTTTAAAAATATTTGTCACACTACAAACCTTCCTAACATCTTAACTCAACAAAAGTATGGTGATCTTGGAAAGCTTCTCTTAATGTTTTTCGAACAAAGAAACAAAATTCTAAAGAATCGCAAGTAATCACTTACCCTGTTAAGGTACGATAGACCAATTCGGTCTTAGTGGAAGTTAATCATCATCATCATCATATTTAAATTAATTTTCTCTAAACATTATTCGTAGCTAACAAGATGGATGTTTTATTTTTGACCTTTGATAGATAAGCTAAGATTCTGATTCTATGTCTATTACAATACTATTGAATGCATTTTTTCGAATCTTACATAACAAACTTATTATAAATTCATTTAATACCCTCAAATGAACTTCATTGATTATTTTTTGTCTTTAAATAAGATCTGATGTATTTAAATAGGCTTATGCAATGAATACATGAGTTTTGACAACATTATACTCCCTTTCTCCACCCACCGCCACTATTAGAGTATACAATACATTACCGAGATGAAGCACAAATGCCCAATTTGAACTTAGATAACATCTAGATCTTGGATCTAGAATATATGATGGATCTGCAAGGCCAGTCGTTTCCTTATCAGCAGAGGTAAATACATTTTCACTAGTGTATTCTTGTTTGCTTCTTGCATAATCTTGTTTCCAAGACAAATTTCATGCCTTGGCATATCGACGAAATTATTCTAAAATAGGCGCAAGATTACAAAATAAAACATAAATAACATAAATTTTTACCCAAAAATATGTGAATCTTGTAGTCCTTGAACTACTAGAGGGTATTGTTTTTACTAGATTAATACAACCAATCAAAACTATGCATCTCATCTACATCTAAATCTTTCAATTTAAGGGAATGAAAAATTAGTTGTCTGGATACAGTGTAAACATTGAACAAATTAAGATACGTTGGACATGTAATTCCTGAAGAAATTCTTGAAGAAATTTTAAGATACGTTGGACAAGTAGTTCAGATAAAGAACTTAGAAAGAAAAGTAATTCAGATAAAGAGTATAAATTATACATGAAGTGAATCATAAAATTTGTTGAAAAATATTTCTAATGCAAATTAGGACAAGCATCGATGAATCTACCTTTCCCTATCGAATTGAAGGGTAAAGAGGGATGCGCGTAGTCTACTCTACACAATGCAGTTTAAAATACTGCACACCAAACAGGCTATGCGACAGAGTTTTCAAGATAACTGCGTAGTGCACAGACTACCAGATTGTTGTGCGCTGTGAATACACACACTAAATAGAATGATTTATGAATGTGGAATATAATAGAGTTCAATAACATAGAAACTTGTCAAAAACACAAAATACTTCATACAAAATACAGTGACAAAATGAGCTTCGGCTCTGATACTTCTTCTGTCAGCTCTTCAGCTGTTGTTGGTTCTTGAACTGGTTCTCTGCATCCCTCTCTCCTTTTCTCTATGTCTCTATCTATACATTTGTTCTAACTAAAAAACTCAGACTGATATAAACTTCCTTCAGAAGCTAAGACCGACTCAACATTGAACTCAACCATAATTACGACTAACTCTTGAACCACTTAATTTAATTTGGGAAGATAGAATTTGGCTTCATTTATAGTTCTCCTGCTTGCCAACTGACTTTTGAGTAAGTATGCGACTTTGCACTTGCATACTTGTCAGACTGTTTGACTGACATTTTGACTATTGACAGATTTTGACTGACAGATAAATCAACGACGACGTGAAGATCTCACGGACTTGTAATTACAGTTTCCAACACTCCCCCTTAATTGTAAGTTGGTGGAGTCACAAAAAGAAAATAACATAAAAAAATTGAGTTTTCATTTTACTGTCACTCCTCTGTTACTGCGTGGACTCCGAGACTACTCTGTAGATGTTGAAATGCATCCCTTGCTAAGGCCTTTGTAAAAATGTCTTCTATTTGTTCTTTTGACTTGCAAAATTCTAAGCAAATATCTTTGTTATTCACCAATTCTCTGATGAAATGATATCGTGTGTCAATGTGCTTAGTTTTATTTTGAAACACATGATTCTTTGATAACATGATGGCTGAATTGTTGCCACAGAAAATTGCAATTGGCTCCTGTTGTTCTTTCAACAAATCTCTTAACATCCTTCTCATCCATACTGCTTGACAAGTTGCGCTTGTGGCTGCGACGTACTCTGCTTCTGCTGAAGAAAGTGTCACTATGGGATACTTCCTTGATACCCATGATACCATACCTATTAAAAAATGAAATGTGTACCCAGAGGTACTTTTCTTGTCATCAATACTGCCTCCACAATCACTGTCAGTGTATCCAATGAGTTTGAAATTTTTTGAAGTGGAGTACTTTATGCTAAAATATTTTTTTCCATTCACATATCTCAGGATTCTCTTTCCTGCTTTTCAATGTGATTCTTTTGGAGTTTCCATGAACCTTGAGATTAGGCTCACTCCATACATAATATCAGGTCTTGGCGTTGTTATATACATAAGACTGCCTACTAGTATTTTAAACAGTGTAGGATCCACTTTGGACCCTCTATCTTCCTTGCTTAGCTGCAATCATGTTATGACAGGTTTTGGTGCTGCTTTTGAGTTTACCATATTGAATCTCTTTAATATTTCATGTGCATACTTGGATTATGAGATAAATATACTAGTTTTGAGCTGGTGCATTTCTATTCCAAAAAAATATCTCATAAGTCCCAAATCAGTCATTTCAAATTCATCCTTGATGACTGACTTGAACTCTTCTATGCCAAAATTACCTGTGAATATCAAATCATCCACATATAAACAAACAATTAACACATTACCTTTTTTATTTGATTTGATGTACAATGTTGGCTCATTTTCACTTCTCTGAAATCCATTCCGTGTGAGATAGGAATCTATGTGACTGTACCAAGCTCTCGGAGCTTTATTTAATCCATATATTGCTTTCTTTAATCTATATACTTTCTTTTCTTGTCCTGGAACCTCATAACCTTATGGTTGTTTCACGTATACTTCTTCTTCTAAGTTTCCATTCAAGAATGTTGAGTTTACATCCATCTGATAAACTGACCATTTGTACTATGCGGCAATTGCTAACACGGTTCTAACTGTGTCCATGCGCGCAACTGGTGCAAATGTTTCATTGTAATCAATTCCAAATTGTTGTGTAATGTAACATCCCACTCTGGCACACTGAGAAAACTTATTCTTTGAGGACACTTGATCGCAAGTGATCTGGACTTTTATGATGTTAAAACATTTATCCTTGATTATGATGTGTTATGATAAATGACATGATGTTTTACTGCTTTGACGTAGACAGGTGCTTTGACTCATTTTTATTGAGTGTGTAGGGTTTTGGACCTTGAGGATGCAGAGGCATCGATGGAACCCCTTGGACTCTGGATTGAGTCAGGGAGTGTGCTATTTGGGTTGATTTATTTACAGTGATATTTCATTGATTTGATGATATGATGTTGACATGTTCTNTGAGTTTGTTTTCACCTCAATCAGTTGAAGAAGCATATCAATGTGCTTTGAAAGTGGAGGAGAAACTGAATAGGAGGAACAACTCAGGGAAAGGAAAAGGTCAGCCTTACAGGGGTAAGGGACAACCAATTGGAAAAGGAAATCTTTCAGTTAAGAAAGGTGAAGCTGAAACATCAAATCAGCCAGAACAACCCCAAAAAGGAAAAGACTTCAGAGGAAGAAAATATTTTCAGAGAGGCCGAGGAAGAGGCAGAAACTATGAGGTTAGATGTTATGCTTGTGGAAAACTAGGACATATGTCTTGGGATTGTCCAGAAGGAGCAACAAAATAGGGGAATGTTCAAGTTGCACAAGCTGAGATTGAACAAAAATCACCTGAGGATCATGTCGAGATTCCAGAAGCAGGAGAAGCCTTGTTGATGAGGAGAACTTTGCTGAAGCCAAGCAAAGAAGTACGTGAACCTGAATAGAGGAAGATCTTGTTCAAAACAATGTGCAAATCACAAGGTAAGTGCTGCAAGTTGATTATTGATAATGGCAGTACTGATAATTTAGTTTCTGTAGAGATGGTTGAAAAGTTAGGATTGAAGAGAGAAAGACATCCTACACCCTACAGAGTTT
>SNQJ01S0180023.1:19465-37780 GCA_010110895.2 Picea sitchensis | reverse complement strand
GATCACATACATAGGTTTATATTGAGTTTATGCTATTACCATCACTTTGGTTGGTTTCATTCTTTTGCAGGATCATTCTTGTATGAGTGGTGGAACGGAGCTAAGATGGCAATGGCGAGAGGAAGCGACATTTAAACGGTATGTCACTCATCTCTCTTTAGTTAGTAAATTCAATATCTAAAACTTAAGGAAAGCGTTATGTTCTGTCCTGTTTTGTTCTAGATCCAGGTGGATCTAGGGAGATCGATTTGTGTCTGCACTTACGGATTAATCCTAAAACACTTATTCTGAAAGTCATGTTTACCTTGAAACCTTGAACCAGTTTTCAACCACCATTTTAAAAAACCAATTCATAAAACCCTTAAAAGACTATTGCAATAACTCGATGATGCCCTAGCTTGCCCTTTCACAGTCAAGTGCAACTTTAGGGACTAACAACTCCTACACCAAGGAATGTGGCTCACCCGAGGCCAAGTTCTGCAGGAGTTTCCCCATATTATGGGGGAACTCAACACAATGGAGACCAATTAATCCTAAAGAGGGAGGATTAATCCAGGTGGATATCAATGGCCACCCACCTATTCCACTGGCTTAAAGCGCAATTTTCCATTTTGGTTGTTTTTCTACACTTTTCGGGTCCTGAACTTCTGGGGCCATTTTGAGGTCTTAACCAACATTTTCTCGGTGAGAAAACACCCAGTTGTTGAGGACATGGTATGGGATGACTGAAATGTGTACATATCAGCTAGACCTTTCTAACGAGCTATCGAGTGTGCAAAATGGAGTTTTTATGCAAAAGTTATGACCTCGGGAAGTTGGCATACCAACTAACCCCATCGGGGCTCACAAGCCTTTTGGAGTTTCGTCTCCTAGGGTTAGTTTTTTGGATGTTTAGGGTTTATTCATTGCTTCTTTTTCATAAAAAGGTCTTTTGGCCTCATTGTAATGTGCTCTAGCGAATGCACGTAGTTGTCACATCTCTTATCAAAGATAAGCTACCACCATTCGAGTGAGTTCGTTTCGTTATGCATTTTTATAGTTCAACATGTTTAATTTATTAATAGAAGTCAAGTTTCATTGTATCTCTGTGTTTTTGTTATAATTTTGTATTTCATTTTGTTCCATTAATAAATCTGAATTAGTGGTATCATAGTGGTATTTATTTGTTTCTCTGTGCATGTCCCCAACGAGGTCAGAGTATAAGGAGATGGGACTCGAACTATTTGATCCTTTCCAGGACCGTCCTCGTTGATCCCGACGACCTCCCATGGTGGAAGAAAAGAGAGATGATGGGGAAGGAGATCGTATTAAACGGTTTCTCAAGGAAGCCCGCACGCGACAAAGTAACGACATGATGGATAATTTTTCCCATATCCTTCGACGACTGCCAACATCCAACGCATCTTCTTCAAGTGGCTACTTTGGAGGCGTCACCCCCTTCAATGTACAAGTTAATTATGATATCCCTGTATTTGAAGGTCAAATAGATGAAGATGCCCTAGATAAATGGTTGAATCTACTCGAATGGTATTTTTCTGTCCATAATTTTTTCAATAGAGAAAATATCACTTTTGCGGTCCTTAAGGTTATTCCCCATGTCAAGGATTGGTGGGATACTTACTGTGAGAAAAAGGACATAGAGGAATCTGCACAATTTGTAGTCGTACCCACTTGGGTTTCTTTCAGGGATGTTATTAAGGAACAATATTACCCATTTGGAAGCTACGATGACCAGTATACAAAATGGACCACGCTGCGGCACAAAAGGGACCAAATAGTGCTAGAGCTCACAAATGTCTTCCATAACTTGCGCACCAAGCTGGGTATCAAAGACTCTAAAATACACCTAGTGATCAAGTACCACGACATTCTGCATCAATACATCCAGACATAAATGGAGTTTTTGGACATCTCATCACTGGGCGTGACTTATCAATATGTCGTCAAAATTGAGCAGGAATTTAAACATAAGAAGCATGAGCTTGGATTTGCAAATTTCTCTTAGCAGAAGCAAGGAAAAGTCAGCCCCAACCCACAAAACAAAGGAAAACAAATCCAATCCACCAACAAAGAAGGGTAATGGGAAGATGAGGAAATACATTGGAAAGTGGTGCAAATTCCATAAAAGTCCCTGGCATAACACCGATGAATGTCGCTCAAAGTAGTCATTTGTTGTCGAGCTGAAAGCCTCGGAGTCAGATGTGAGTTCCGACTCAAAATTAGAACTAGACAAGAGGAAGCAAATCATTGATGCATAACCCAATGCCACCGTCACTACCACCAAGGTCTAGCCAAGTGAACCCGAAGAACCAGAGGAAGGTGAGCGCCTTTTGCACTCGCAAATGTGGTCCGAATTATTTTCGGCACGAAATGAGAGCGAAGATATAATAAATAAATGTACAGAGATATATCAAATATCCAATAATATAACAAATATTTATCAGAGATATAACCATAAACAAAGAGATACAATAATACACAATTTCTATTAATGAGCGAAATGTACAAAATTGTAGAAATACAGAGTGAAAGACTCGCTAGAATGGTGGCATCTTATCTTTGAGAAGAGATGTGACGACTACTCACATTCGCAAGAAGATGATTATTACAATGAGGCTCCAAAGGTATTTTTAACATAAAGAAAATCCAAAACCCTAACCCCGAAAGATGAAAAACCAACAGTTTTGTAGACTCCATTTTGGGCAGTTTGGTGTATCAACTTCCTGCGGGCGTAACTTTGGCATACGATCTCTGTTTGGGTCGCACGATAGCTTGTTGGAAAGGTATCAACGAGGAGATTCATTTTGGGGGCTCAATTAGAGCCTTTATTATTGTTAAGGTGCCCGATCATGAAAAAAAATCATTTAGGCCCTCAAAATGGTCCCGGAAGTTTAGGAACCGAAAAACTCCTAAAAATAGTAAATTGCCAGAAGATTGTTTTGAGCCAGTTGGAATAGGTGGGTTGATCTGGATTTAGGAGCGGAACAAAATAATTAACAGACTGAATACAATAAAAAAAAAGATATGAAGAACAACACAAATATCCAATGAACAATATCTTCTATTGAATAAATGAAATAGGTTGAAACTGTAAAACTGCAGAACTGAAACACTTGCTCGAATGGTGGTAGCTATCTCTTAGAAGAGATGTGGCTGCTATGCACATCCTTTTGAGTAGAATCATTACAATGAGGCTCTAGAGCCCTTTTTGATATTAATCATGAATGCCAAAACCTTAGACATCCAAAAACCTAACCCTAAGAGGTGAAACACCAAAAGTCATGTGGGCCCCTATGGGTAAGTTGGTACCCCAACTTATCGGGGTCATAACTTTTGCATACGACCTCCATTTTAGGAACGTGATATCCCGTTGGAAAGGTATTTTAGAGAACTTCACATTATGATGTCAAACTCTAACTTTATCCACAGTTTGACTGTGGCGAGCCAAAAAAATCAGTGTTTAGGCCTCCAAAACAACCCTAGAAGTACAAAAAGATGTGTTAACATGAAAACATACAAAATAAGCTAGTTGGATTAGGTGAGAGGCCACCGGTATCTACCTGGAAGATGTGTAGGGCTTCAGACAGCCCCAGAAGTGTAGAACCCGCAATTACAAATAAGTACACAAGAACGTGTTGAACGTGTTGAACCAATATCCACCTGGATCAATCCTCCTCTCTTAGGAAGCAATGGTCTCCATTGCGTTGAGTTCCCCCATCAGGTAAGGAAATTTTTGCTGGATTTGGCCATGGGTGAGCCACTTGCCTTGGTGTAGGAGTTTCCCTGCCTTGACAACCCGATAAAGTTGGATCCTCTGCTGGCAAGTGCCCTTGACCTATGTGTCCACTATCTGATCAGTGGATGTTTATTCCATGCAATCATGGTTGAGCTCTGTTGGTGTCAATTGTTCTGCGATATTTGAGGTGTCCAATAATGGTGGAAAATATGGTTGAAGGAGGTACACATTGAACACTGGGTGCAAGCCAAGGAATGGTGGAGTGTTGAGCTCAAAATCATTGTTACCCACATCCTTGATGATGGTGTAAGGCCCATAGCGAAGTGGGCAGAGATTTCGATGGGGCCCTGTAAGACGCTCCTTCTGCAAGTGTAATCAGACCTTGTCTCCAACCTAAAACTGGCGTGGTACCTTGTGTTGATCATGCTGCTGCTTGTACTTAGCATTGGCTTTCTACAAAATCTCCTGGACCTGTTGATGGATGTGTTGAATCCGCTCAATGAATCTGGTGGCTTTGCCAGTCTCATACTAAACACGGGAAGAGTCTGTCTGTGTGGTTGGAAGAGGTAGTGCAAAATCAATGGGACCCAAGGGTTGGAATCACAGTCCCACCTGAAATGAGCTATGGTCGGTGGAGCTATGGAGAACCCTGTTGTAACTATGTTGAACATAGGGGAGACTCTCATCCCATGTATGCGGATTCTTAGAGTTGTACATGCGCAGGATGTGCACAATCATCCCATTGATGACCTATTTGGTCGTCTATTTGGGGGTGGAAAGTGATGGATTTAGTGAGCTTGGTGTCCAACAGTGACCAGAGATTCGACCAAAATGTGTTGAGGAACATGTTGTCTCGGTCGAAGATGATGATCTATGGTATCCCAAAATGGACCCACACTCGTTCGAAGAAGAGCTTGGCAGTATCTGTCACTGTGATGTTCTTCTTGCAGGATTTGAGGATGGCCATCTTCAAAAATCGATCAACGACCACAAATACACAATCATTGCCTTGCTTGGTGCACGAAAGGCCATACATGTAATCCATCGAGATGGATTCCCAAGGATTCTTGGGGGTAGGAAGAGTAGTGTATAAGCCTTGCTTCTTGGTGGTTGGCTTGGAAATGGCACAGCTTGTGCAAGATCTGATATACTTGCTGACGTCCTGTCGAAGTTTTGGCCAATAAAAATGTTTCTGGAGACTGACCACAATTTTCTCCACACCAAAATGTCCTGCTACCTGACTGTAGTGGGCTTCCCAAATCATCTTTGCACGCTCGCTTGCAGGAACACAGATATGGCCCAGATGGCATAACAACTTGTCCTGAATGTGAAAATCGGTGACAGTCGTGCCTGTACCCAAGAACTGATAGGTGGTGGCGAAGTCAGGATTTTGTTGATAAAGTTGGGGCCACTCAAATGCCTCATGTCCACAGGAATGGAGCACAGTGGTGGGTGCAGCTACGAGAGGTCGACTAAAGCAGTCAACGACACGATTTGTGCTCCATGTCTTATACTTGATGTTGAAATGGAATTGTTGCAAGTAGGTGTACCACTTCTAATGGCGGTCGTTCTGCGACTTCCCCTATGTCTGTATGAACTGTAGAGGCTTATGATTGATGTGGATGATCGTCTCCTTTCACAAAATGTAATGTTTCCATTGACGATAGGATTTTACAATGGAATACATTTCCTTGTCAAAGGTGGGGTATTTTCGAACATCATCTGAGAGTGTCTCACTATGGTATGCCACCGGATGACCATGTTGAGTGAGAACTACGCCTATAACATAGTCAGATGCATCAGTCTCAATCTCGAACGGTTTTTGCAGATCAGGAAATGAGAGTATTGGAGCTGATCACAAGTGACGCTTCAGATCATCAAATGCTCGTTATTGTTCCTTCCCCCACACGAACTTTTCCCTGCCACCGCCCTTGGTCACACGGTTGAGGGCCCATGCAATATGGGAGAATCCCAACACAAACCATCGGTTCAAATTTTCCAGTCCCAAGAAGCTCCCAAGCTCGGTTAGTGTGGTTAGGGTTGGCCAGTCACAGATGACTTGGATCTTAGCGGGATTGACATGTACCCCATGCTCATTAACAATGTAGCCCAAGTATTGGACCCTGCTCATGCCAAAGGAACATTTTTCCATGTTTGCATATAACTAGTGTTGCCGTAGAGTGCTCAAAACCTGTTGCATATGTTGCATGTGCTCCTCCTAAGTTTTGTTGAAGATGAGGATGTCATCCAAATATACCACCACAAAAGAGTTGGTGAAGGGTCTCAATACATCATCCATCAACCTCATGAAAGTGGTTGGTCCATTTGTTAGGCCAAAGGGCATGACCAACCATTTGAAGAGACCTTCTTTAGATTTGAAATTTGTCTTCCAGACATTAGTTGGTTCGATGGGAACCTGGTGGTAGCCAGACTTTAGGTCAATATTGTTGAAGAAGTTTTCCCCCTTGAGTTGGTCAAGAAGGTCATCAATCCTGGGAATTGGGTACTATTTTTTGACTGTGATTTTGTTTAATGCTCTGTAATCAATGCAGAGTCTCCAGTCTTGTCCTTATTTTGCACCAGTACAATCGAGATTCTGCAAGGGGAGGAGTTGGGTTTGATGTGACCCTTTTGAAGAAGCTCTTGGATCTGACACTTAATTTTTTCATTTTTCATCAGCGAGCGATGATAGACTAGTCCATTAGGCAGAGGTGCAATGGGGTTTAGATCAATTTGATGCTTGACTTGGCAGTGCGTTGGTACCCCGGTGGGTGAAGAGAAGATGTCTCTATACTCTTCCACAATCCTATCCACTTGCTTCTGTTGCAAAGAGAGGCTCTGTGTAGAGGCCACAGATCACAAAGAAGATGAAATTATTGGTCTGTGAAATGACCTTACTGCATTTCTTAGCAGAGATTAAAGAAATAGCAGTAGGCGACGCTACCTCTGGTATCCTGTACAATTGTCTACCCAAAGTAATAATAACACTGTGGGGTCTAGACTCATACACAACATGCCGCTTCCACAAATATGGTTTTCCTAAAAGAACATCACAAACTTCAAGGGGAGCAATATCACACAATACCTCATCTTTGAAGGGCTTGATGTTGTAGGGAAGAAGACACTGTTGGCTGACACAAAGATCTCTTCCTTGGCGAAGCCAACCGATGGTGTAGGGATGCGTGTGCGGTGTCATCAGCAGGTCTAGCCGCTTGATGACCTCTGCTAAGATCAAGTTCTTCTTACTACCGCTATCGACAATGAAATGAAGTGAATCCCACTTTACCCACATTTGTGAGTGAAATATGCATTCCCCTTCCTTTGGTTCTTCTGGTTCGCTTGGTTGGACTTTGGTGGTAGAGAGAGTGGCACTAGGTTCAACATCGATAATCTGCTTCCCTCCTTCTGGATTTGATTTGGAATCAGAATCAACCTTTGAATCAGAAGCCTTCATCTCAACCACGAGTGACTTCTTGGAGTGGAATTCTTCAGTGTTGTGCCAAGGGATTTTATGGTATTCACACCATTTTCCCGTGTCTTTCTTCATATTCTCATTGCCCTTCTTGTTTTGTGGCTTGGACTGGTTATTCTGAGAGTAGCCATCTTTTCTCTATCCCCTATTGTGTGGGTTAGGTCCGCCTTTGCCCTGCTTTGGCTGTGAGGAGTTTGCAGATCCAAGCTCTCGCCTCTTCTGCTTAAATTTTTGCTCGATCTTGACAGCATATCTATAAGCCGTACCCAATGAGGCGATGTCCAGAAAATCCATTTTTGTCTAAATGTATCTATGCAAACAGTTGCGGTATTTGAGCACCAGATGTCACTCAAAGTCTTTGATACCCAACTTGGTGTGCAAGGTATGGAAAATATTGGTGAAATCTGGTACTGTCTGGTCCCTTTCTTGACATAGGGTGGTCCATCTGGTGTACTGGTCCTCGTAGCTTCCAACAGGGTAGTATTGTTCTTTAATGGTATCCTGGAAGGAATCCCATGTAGGGGAAACCACAAATATTGCATATTCCTCTATGGCCCTTTGCTCAGAGTAAGTGTCCCACCAGTCCTTAACATGGGGGACGACCTTGAGGAGTGAAAAAGTAATATTTTCCCTATCGAAAAAATTATGGACCAAAAAATACCCTTCGAGAAGATTCAACCATTTATATACAACATCTGCATCTATTAGTCCTTCAAATAATGTAATATAAAAATTTACCTATACCTTCAAGGGGGTTGCATGGTCGCTTGATGAAGATGTTTCTCCTGTGGGAAACCGTCGAAGGATCTGCACAAAGTTGTCCATCATTTTGTTCCTTTGTCGTGAAAGGGATTTGTCGAGCAACATTTTAAAAGGTTCTCATGCTCCATCATATTTCTTTTTGTCTCCCATGGGTTGTTGTCGGGCTCAGCACGACCGATCTTACAACGAATCGATTGGTTCGATTCCCAACTTCTTGTACCCAAATCTTGTCAGGGACATGCACGAAGAAAAATAAATGAAGAGCAAACCGCTCTGATACCATTGATCTAGATTTAGGAGCGGAACGAAATGATTAACATACTGAATACAATAAACACAGAGATATAAAGAACAACACAGATATCCTGTGAACAATATCTTCTATTGAATAAATGAAATAGGCTGAAACTGTAAAATTTGAGAACTGAAACAATTGCTTGAATGGTGGTAGCTATCTTTGAGAAGAGATGTGGTTGCTACGCGCATCCATCTGAGTAGAATGATTACAATGAGGCTCCAAAGGCCTTTTTGATATTACTAATGAATGCCAAAACAATAGACATCCAAAAACCTAACCCTAGGAGGTGAAACGCAAAAAGTCATGTGGGCCCCTATGGGTAAGTTGGTACCTCAACTTCTCAAGGTCGTAACTTTTGCATATGACCTCCATTTTAGGCGTGTGATAGCCCGTTAGAAAGGTCTTTTAGAGAGATACACATTACATTGTCAAACTTTGACTTTGTCTATAGTTTGACTCTGGCGAGCCAAAAAAAAAAATGTTTAGGCCTCCAAAACAACCTTAGAAGTACAACAAGATGTTCTAACATGAAAACATACAAAATAAGCCTGTTGGATTAGGTGAGAGGCCACCAGTATCCACCTGGAAGATGTGTAGGGATTCAGACAACCCCAGAAGTGTAGAACCCACAATTACAAAGAAGTACAAAAGAACGTGATGAACTAAAAACTGACAAGAGGAGCCAGTTGGAATAGGTAGGTGGCCACCAATATCCACCTAGATCATGGGTGGCCATCGATATCCACCTAGATAAGTGGGTGAAAATTTCTCTGTTGCACTTCATTGTCGATATCGGAAGTCAAAATAATCTCATCTTAGTAGAGGTCACCAAGTGGTTGGACCTGTTGACAACACCACATCCGCAACCTTACACCATCGGGTCGCTCTACCAAGGGAGATCTCTTCGCGTCAACCAACAGTGTTGCATGCCCTACGACATCAAGCCCTTCAAGGATGAGGTGTTGTGTGATATCCCCCCCCTTGAAGTTTGTGGTGTTCTTTTAGGGAAACCTTACTTGTGGAAACGTCATGTTGTATATGAGTTTAGACCTCACAGTGTTATTATTACTTTTGGTAGACAATTGTATAGGATACCAAAGGTATCTCCACGTACCACCATTTCTTTGATCCTCGTTAAGCAATGTAGGAAGGTCATGTCCCAAATTGAGAAATTTGTATTCTTTATGATTCGCTCTCAAAGTGAACAAAAGGTCACAACCACATCCATGGCCTTCACACAATGCCTCTACACGCAGCAGAAGCAGGTGGAAAAGGTCATGGAGGAATACAAAGACATATTCCCCTCACCATATGGGGTACCTATGCACTGTCAGGTCAAGCATTCAATCGATCTAACCCCCAATGCACCTCTACCCAATGGGCCAGTCTATCGTCGCTCTCTTATGGAAAATGAGGAAATCAAGTGCTAGATCCAAGAGCTACTCGAAAATGGGCATATCTGACCAAGCTCCTCACCTTGCGGAATCACAATTGTACTCGTGCAGAAGAAAGACATGACCGAGCGACTCTTCATTGATTATAGGGCCCTAAACAAAATCGCAGTTAGGAACCGGTACCAAATTCCCCAAATTGACGACCTTCTTGATCAACTCAAGGGAGCCAAGTACTTCAGTAAGATTGACCTGAAGTCTGGCTACCACTAGGTCCCAATAGAACATATTGATGTATGGAAGACTGCTTTCAAGTCCAAAGAGGGTCCTTTTGAATGGTAGGTCATGCCTTTTGGTTTGATGAACGCCAAAACCACTTTTCATGAGGTTGATGGACAATATCTTGCAACCTTTCACCAATTCTTTTGTGGTGGTATATCTGGATGATATCCTCATATTCAACAAGAGTTGGGTGGAACACTTGCAACATATTCAATAGGTCCTTCACACTCTGTGGCAACACAAGCTATATGCTAACTTGGAAAATCTCTCCTTCGACATGAATGAGGTTCAATGCCTAAGATACATTGTTGATGAGTGTGGTGTGCATGTGGATCCAGCCAAGATCTAGGTCATTTATGATTGGCTAGCCCCGACCACACTAACTAAGCTTAAAATTTTCTTGGGACTTGCCAATTTCTATCACAGGTTCGTGTTGGGATTCTCCCATATCACATGGGCCCTCAGCCAAGTGACCAAGGGTGATAGTAAAGCAAAGTTCGAGTGGGGACAACTACAATAGAAAGCATTTGATTATCTGAAATATCGCTTATGCTAAGCCCTAATGCTCTAATTACCCGATCTACAAAAACCTTTTGAGATTGAGACAAATGCTTCTGATTATGTTGTGGGCACAATTCTCACTCAACATAATCCAATGGCCTATCATAGTGAGACACTATTAGATGTAGTCTGTAAGTACCCCACTTATGACAAAGAAATGTATTCCATTCTACAAGCTTGTCACCAATGGAAGCATTACATTCTCAGGAAGGAGACAATCATCCACACTGATCACAAGCCTTTGCAGTTCATGCAGACACAAGGAAAATTGCAAAACGATCGCCATCAAAAGTGGTCCACATACTTGTAGCATTTTCATCTCAACATCGAATATAAGATAGGGAGCACCAATCACGTCGTTGACTGCCTCAGTCAGCCCCCAATTGTGGCATCATCCACGGTGCTCCATGCCCGCAGACATGAGGCCTCGAGGTGGCCCCAACTCTACGAGAGTGATCCTGACTTCACTGCCACTTACTTGATGTTGGTCATAGGTACGCCCGTCACTGAATTTCATCTTTAGGACATAATCATATGCCATCTAGGCCATCTCTATTTTCCTTCAAGCGAGTGAGTGAAGCTGATTTGAGAAGCTCACTATAGTAGGATGGAAGGACACTTTGGTGTGGAAACAACATTGGCAGTGTTGCAAAAGTATTTCTATTGGCCAAAACTTTGACAGGAAGTCAGAAAGTACATTCAGTCTTTCACTGCTTACACTATTTCCAAACCAGCCATAAAGAAGCAAGGCATGTACACCCCTCTCCCTACTCTCGATGGTGTTGGGAATCCATCTCAATGGCATACATGTCTCTCCTTCCTTCAACCAAGCAGGGAAATGACTGTGTTTTTGTGGTCATTGATTGATTTTCTAAGATGACAATTTTGACAACATGAAAGAAGAGTATCACAACGGAGGCCACTACCAAGCTATTATTTGAACGTGTGTGGGTATATTTTGGGACACTACAGATCATCATTTCATATAGGGACATCAGGTTCCTAAGCACATTTTGGTTGAGCCTCTGGTCACTTTTGGACACGAAGCTAACCAAATCCACTTCCTTCCACCCCCAAAATTATGGCTAGACAAAGGTCGTCAATTGGATGATCGTGCATATCTTGTGCGTGTACAACTCCAAGCATCCATGCATATGGTATGAGAGTCTCCCCTACGTTCAACATAGCTATAATAGAGCTCTCCATATCTTAACCGACCACAACCCCTTTCAGGTGGGGTTGGGTTTTCAACCATTGGGTCCCATTGATGTCGAACTACCCCTTGCGACCAAACATGAAAAATATTTCCATGTTCAATCTAAGGCCGAAAAAGCCACCAATTTTAATGAACGAATTCAACACATATGCCAACAACTCCATGATATTTTGTAGAAAGCCAAAGCTAAGTACAAGCAGCACCACAAACAACACCGAGTGCCACACAAGTTTCGGGTGGGAGACAAGGTTTGGTTTCATTTGCAGAAGGAGCGACTTACATGACCCCATCAGAAGATTTGTCCACTTTGTTATGGTCCTTACACCATCATCATGGTTCTGGGTGACAATAATTTTGAGCTAAGCATTCCTCCCTTCCTTGGCTTGCACCCAATGTTCAATGTAGACCTCCTTCGGCCATACTCTCCACCATTATTGAACACATCAGAGATATCAAAGTAGTTGAAACCGACAGAGCTCAACCCTGACTGCATGGAACAGGAAACCATTGATCAAATCATGGAAAGTCAGGTTAAGGGCACTCACCAACAAAGGATCCAACTTTATCGGGTTATCAAAGCAGGGTGACTCCTCCACCAAGGAAAGTGGCTCACCCGGGGCCAACTTCAGCTAAAGTTTCCCCATCTTATGGGGTTACTCAACGCAATGGAGACCATTTCTTCCTAAAGGGGAAGGATTTATACATGTGGATATCGGTGGCCACCCACCTATTCCACTGGCTTAAAGCACAATTTTCCATTTTGGTAGTTTTTCTACACTTTTTTGGGTCTTGAACTTTCGGGGCCATTTTGAGGCCTTAAACAACGTTTTTTGGGTATGACAACACCCGAATGAAAGATGAAAGCCATGGTCTGGGCCAACCATAATGTGTAATTCTCGGCTAGACCTTTCCAACATGCTATCGAGGGTGCCAAACAAATATTGTATTAAAAAGTTACGAACCTTGGAAGTTGGCATACCAACTAACCCCATCGGGGCCCACAAGCCTTTTGGCGTTTCGTCTCCTAGGTTTAGTTTTTTGGATGTTTAAGGTTTTCTCATTGCTTATTTATGATAAAAAATCCTTTTGGCTTCATTGTAATGCACTCTGGCGAATGCACATAGCTATCACATCTCTTCTTGGAGATAAGCTACCACCATTCGAGCGAGTTTGTTTTATTCTGCATTTTTATAGTTCAACACATTTAATTTATTAATAGAAGTCATGTTTCACTGTATCTTTTTGTTTTTGTTACAACTTTGTATTTCATTTTGTTCCATTAAGAAATCCAGATCAACAGAGGTCGTCAAGAGGTTGAACCTGACAACGATGTTGCATCCTCAACCATATTCCATCGGTTGGCTTAGCAATGTATGGGACATACACATCAACCAACAATGTCGCCTACACTATGGCATCAAACCCTTCAAAGACGTGGTACTGTGTGATGTTGCCCCTCTTGAATTTTGTGATTTTTGTTAGGACAACCATATATGTAGAAGCGTCATGTTGTTTATGATTCTAGGCCTCATAGTGTCATTATTACTTTAGGAGATCAACTCTACAGGGTACCGAAGGTAGTCCCAACTACTACGGTCTCTTTGATCTCCATAAAACAATGCAGAAAGGTGAATGTAAGGTCACTTCAACCACCAAAACCTCTTCACGGGCTCTCTCTACACAACAACAACATGTGGACAAGATAGTATAAGAGTACAAAGACATATTTGCCTCACCTACTAGGGTGCATGTGCACTGTCAGGTAAAGCACTCAATTGATTTGAAACTCATTGCTCCTCTTCCTAATGGCCTTGTGTACATGTGTTATGTTATGGAGAATGAAGAAATTAAACGCTAGATCCAATAGTTAATTCTAAAGAGCCACATCAAACCAAGCTCCTCACCTTGCGGGAGCCCAATTATTCTAGTACAAAAGAAGGATGGGACATGGCAACTTTGTATTGATTATAGAGCCCTAAAGAAGATCACAGTCAAGAATCGGTACCCAATACCCCGAGTTGTTGATATTCTTTATTAGCTCAAGGGAGCCAAGTTTTTCAGTAAGATTGATCTGAAGTCAAGCTACCACTACGTGTTGATTGTGAAAACTGATGTATGCAAGACAACCTTCAAGTCTAATAAGGTCTCTTCGAGTGGCTGGTCATGCCTTTCGACTTGACTCTTTCCCCGACCACATTCATGCAGATGATGGATGACATATTGCGACCATTCACAAACTCCTTTGTGGTCATATATCTCGTTGACATCCTCATCTTCAACAAAACTTTGGAGGAACATTTGAATCATATTCAGTAGGTGTTGGGCACCCTACTGCAACACAAGTTATATGCCAATTTGGAGAAGTGTTCCTTCGACATGCAGGGAATCCAATATTTGGGATACATCGTGGATGAGTAGGGTGTGCATGTGGATCTATCCAAGATCCAATTCATCCACGATTGGCCAGCCCTGAAGACTATGACCGAGCTCCACATCTTCTTGGGCCTCGCCAACTTCTACCACTGGTTTGTGTTGGGGTTCTCTCATATCGCTTGGGCCCTAAGCCAGGTGATCAAGGGTGGAGCGAAGTCCAAGTTTGTGTGGGTTGCATCCAAATAGAAAGCATTTGAGGATTTGAAATTCCACCTCTGCTCAACACCAGTCCTTATTCTACCAGACCTACAACAATAATTTGAGATTGAGATAGATGCTTCAAATTATGTTATTGGTGTAGTCCTCACTCAACATGGGAGTTTGATAGCCTATCATAGTGAAACATTATCTGATGTTGTTCGCTGATACCCCACCTACGACAAAGAGATGTACTCCATTGTGCAGGCATGTCGATAGTGGAAGCGTTACATTATGGAGAAGGAAACGATCATCCACACTGATCGCATGCCTCTGCAATTCATGCAGACACAAGGAAAGTTACACAATGACCACCATCAGAAGTGGTTCACGTACCTTCAACAATTCCACATAAACATCAAATACAAGAAGGGTAGCACCAACCATGTCATAAATTGTCTCATTCGATCCCCAGTTGTGGCACTAACCACAATTCTTAACTCTTGTGGGCATGAGAGGTCTAGGTGGCCACAATTATACAATAATGACTCTGAATTTGTTGCAACCTATCAGACATTGAGCGCAGGAAAAACAGTTCCAGACTTTCATCTCCAAGATGGATTGCTATGCCATCCGAGCCATCTCTGTGTTCCTTCAAGTGAGTGCGCAAAGATGATTTGGGAATTTCATTACAGTCGGGCATCCGAACATTTTGGTGTAGACAAAACAATGGAATTATTGCAAAAGCATTTTTTTTGGCCGAGGCTTCGACAATATGTCTGTGAATACATCATATCATGCATTGCTTGCACCATTGCCAATATCACCATCAAGAAACATAGACTATACACCCCTCTTCCTACTCCATATAGGCCTTGGGAGTCCATCTCCATGGATTACATGTCCGGTCTGCCTTCAACCAAGCATGGAAATGACTATCTTCGTGGTCGTTAATCGATTCTCTAAGATGGCATTTTTGGCACCCTACAAGAAGCGCATCACAGTCGAGGCCACCACATAGCTCTTCTTTGAACATGTTTGGGTTCATTTTGGGCTCCCACAAACCATTATCTCAGATCGAAACAGTAGGTTCATGAGCAGGTTTTGGTCCAACCTATGGTCGATGATGGACACTAAGCTGACCAAATCGACCACCTTCCACCCTCAGACCGATGGACAAATAGAGGTAGTCAATAAGATGATTGTCCATATCATGAGGATGTACAATTCCAAACATCCACGCACATGGGATGAAATCCTTCCTTATGTTCAACATAGCTACAATAGAGCCCTCCTCAACTCTATTGGCCACAACCCTTTTCAAGTGTGCTTGGGGTTCCAACCATTGGTCCCCATTGATGTATCTTTGCCCATTGTAGATGCATAGGAAGAGTCCTCCCATGCTCAAATCGAGGCCAATCGAGCAACCAAATTGATTCCAACACATCCAACAACAAGTTCATGATATTTTGTAGAAAGCTAATGCTAAGTACAAGCAGTGTCACGATAAACATTGGGTACATCACAAGTTTTAGGTGGGAGATAAGGTATGGTTTCATTTGCAAAAAGAGCGCCTCACAGGACCCCATCAAAAGCTACACCCACTCTGATACAAGCCTTACACCATCACCAAGGCTGTGGGCGAGAATGCTTTTGAATTAAGTATTCCTCCTTTCCTTGGCTTACACTCAATATTTAATGTGGAGCTGCTTCAACCATATTTTCCACCTCTCCTGGACACTTTGAACACAACCAAGCACTTGGACCCTTAAAAACTCAATCCCGACTACATTGAACAAGTGACAATTGATTGGATCATGGACACCAAGACGAAGGGCACCCACCAATAGAGCATCCAACTCTATCGGGTTGTCAAAGTAGGGCAATTTCTTCATTAGGGCAAGTGGCTTACCATGAGTCAGATTCAATAGAAGTTTCCCCATCCGATGGAGGAGCTTGACGCAATGGAGACCATTGCTTCCTAAGGGGGGAGGACTGATCCAAGTGGACATCGGTGGCCTCCCACCTATTCCATTGGCTCAAATTACAGTTTCCATATTTACAATTTTTCTATAGTTTTTTGGGTCCCAAACTTTTGGGGTCGTTTTGAGGCCCTAAACGATGTTTTTTTGACTTGGCAACACCTAATAAGAAATCCGTGTTGGGATCTACTGGGCCCTTGAAAATGTGTACTCCTTGGCTAGACCTTTCCAATTGGGTACTGAGCGCCCAAAAGAGAGATCGCATGCGAAAGTCGCGCCCTCGGGAAGTTGACGTATCAACTACCCCCATCGGGGCCCACAAATCTTTTGGCATTTCATCTTTTGGGGTTAGGGTTTTAGATGTTTAGGGTTTTCTCATTTATGCTTTATGTTAATAAGGCCTTTGAAGCCTCATTGTAATCAACTTCTTGCGAATGAGCGTAGCCGACACATCTCTCTTCAGAGATAAGTTATCACCATTCTAGCTAGCTTTTGTGCTTTGCATTTTACAATCTTTTGTATTCCAGACAATCATTAATAGAATTTGAGTTTTACTATTTTACTGTATCACTGTGTTTCTTGCAACATCTTTGTTATATTTCTACCTTCATGTCGTTCTCAAAATAATCTAGATCAAGCTTTGATAAGATTGAGTTCTTTCACATCCTATGGGATTAGAACTTAATTGCAAACCAAAAAGCAAATTTGGGTGTCAGATTAAGTTTGGGTTTATGTCAAATAAATGGGGGCAGCTCCTTCCAACTCCCTCCATATTGAAACCTTAGAAATGATAGGGGCTACCTTAGGCATCCCCTTAGTGGATATCTTACTAGTGAATCAACAAGTATTAATGAACCAACAATGTATCATTACTTCCCTCCTACTCTTGCTTGTGTGAAAGCATTGTGAATTGCATGGTAGTGTTGTTCAGTGATTAATGTGGGTTGTATTGTTGGGATAGGCATAAGTTCTGCTTCATCTTGAATTTATGGTATCTCTTTGTCTTAGCTCTAGAATTTCTACATGAATTCAACATTCAATAGTTTTAAGCAATAGAGGGAGCTCCTCTCCCTTGGTTTTGAACCTATGTCTTTGTCTCTTTGTTAAACTTGGTCCCAACCTAGTTTTTGATCTATCATCTCTTTGTAGGATGGCTCATTGCCATTGCAACAAAGGGTGCTACATATTTTATGCATTGGGCGAATTCAAGAAAGGGCTCAAGCAATGTATGAAGGACGTGGGAGAATCCCAATGTGGTATTGTCAATGCTAGGATCATGTGGGAAAGGTGGTAGTAGGTGTATTAGGAAAAAACCTAGTAAAGTAATGTAATATGAGACAATTATGCAGTGGATACAACTAGACATGTGGTGGATTTAAGAGATTGGTAGAAGGAGGTCGATGTGTATATGGGAGTCGAACATGACACAAGTTTGGAGGTCTCCATCCAAATTGACTTAGTAAAACAGTGCATGGAGTGAATCATATCCCACCTTGGTATTCTAGATAGTGTGGTTAACCGCCCCTCCCTCATTCAAAGTCTTCCCCCTAGTAGAATCTCCCTAGGCCTATGAGGAGCCTTTGCAAATCCCAAGATATAACTCGAATAAGGTAGTATTTTTCAAACTATAGATGCAAATGAGCATAATTACAGGGCTTGGAAGCGAAAGCTACAAAGAAACATCAGTTAGAAGAAGCCAATAAGCAATCATACAACTAGTATTTACTTCATTGTTAATTTATGTTTTTCTGAGTAGGTTGTTTGCTCAAATAATATGTACTACAATATACTTGCCAAGATAGAATACAACTTTTTAGGATTGCAAGCCCTTCAAGTAGAACTTCATTCAATTTTGCATTTGGATTTTGATGTGAACCTATTATTTTTTGTATTTTGTTGTAGTTGCTTAGCTTCATCACAATCCTTTTTTTAATACAAATCTTATTCATTGAAATTAAAAACAGAAAACGAAAAACACCTTATAGCACATTATTATTGACAATATCTAAATTCTACTCTATTAAGTAATATGACAAATTATATC
>SNQJ01S0180023.1:0-11181 GCA_010110895.2 Picea sitchensis | reverse complement strand
TTGGAGTTGGACCAACACAATAGGAGATGACATAAATCAATCTGTCAGAGGAGGATGATGAGGAAAAACTCAGTGGTGAGACTGCATTACTGGAGGATGCAATAGAGTGGCTAGCTAGTGCCACAAGATATGAAGATAACATGAGGTTCAGATTGATCATATTGGTAAGGAGGAGAAAGAGCACACATTTCAATGTGCCCAAGAGATGGAGAAAGAAGAGAATTCAGTGGAATTGCTCAAAAATTTCAGCCAAGGAGATGAACACAAGGCAAATGTAGAATTGGGATCTACAACAGAAAGAGATGAGCATTCAGATGAATGGCTCAAAAATTTCAACCAGGAAGCTGAGCAAGAGATAACTATAGAATGTGAACCTAAAATAGAGGAGGAAGCAACATATAACATGGATCTTGTTGATCTGTGTGAAGATATGGAGGCCCTAGAGGGAAGGGAAAATATGCAAAGGCATCTTATCCAACAAGTTAAGTTGGAAATTGATGGAGAGAAGATGCAACAGAGCAGACTGGAGGAGGAAATCCAGCTAGTGGACTAGCTGGACAAATAAATAGAGGAGATAAAGAGATTGATGTTGGAAGCAACACAAGAATCAGTCATCAGAGAAGTATGGGACAAAAGAGAACCTACAGGATGAACAAGGTAGAAGAAGCAGTAAGGAAAAGGAGCATATGAACAACTCCAAGAGAAGGTATAGGACCCTGAAGGATCTCAACAACATAACAGAGGGAGCCATGCGCAGGAGCTCATGATTTTCCCAGCAGTGGAGTATGATGCAGGAGCATCGTCAGCAAGCACACATGGAGAGACAACTCGGCGCCTTAGTGCACCTTTGAATCATTTCAGAATATGAAACACTGGCGTTTCCTGCAAATCTTTCTTGAACTGATTGAAAATCGAAGAAGATCAAAACACTTGGGATTGAATGATCACGAGTGATCTGGGAGTTTCACTCCTAGACTTTAATGTAACAGTGCTTAAGGGTTAGTTAGCTTCTTTCGAGAAGAGATGTAGTCAGAGGGAACCCTCAAAACCCTCTTGTATATGTAGATGCATTGTATGCCCAAATGAGGTTGCTGGATATTAGATTACCAAATAAGAGGTAGCTACAAGTTAGTTAGAAATCCTCAAAGGAGGAAATATGAGATAGAATAGTTATTTTAGGGAGCTTGAGAGAGCTGAGACTTTGTTACAGTCCAACTTGCACATATTGTAATAAGACATTCATCTTAATAGAAAGAAATCAATTTTTCTTGCATATGAACTTTCTGTGTGTTTATGTGTATCAGATGAATGTTATCTGTGTGTGTTTATGTATGCTGTAGATGTATGATAGATTTCATCTGCAGTAGGAAGATATATTTCTCTATCTTTTTGAGTTTGAAATATTGTTCTGGGTTCTTAGGCTATGCAAGGAGTGCACAACAAAACATTGGAGGTTCTTTAGCTAACGCAAGGAGTGCGCATATGAACTTTGTGGAGTCAAAAAATAACGTGCCAGGAGTGAGCACCAGAGTGATAAAAACTCAGGGGAAGCCTCTAGGTTGCTGAATACCTTAGAGGAGAAACTTTGTAGAGGAAGCACAAAGAAACAAAGTCACTGAGAACTCTGTAAAGATTTGCAAGTGTGCATTGAGCAAAAGTTGCCGACAAGGCGTAAGAATCCCTTAAGGAATAAGGGGACTAAAATATTATAACTTGAAGGAGAAAGCTCAAGAGAGACAACACAAGGAGTGCGCGTAGAAGTGAATTTATTTCAAGTTTACAAGTTGAGGAGGAGTAGTGCAAGTTTGCACGCAGAGCGCAAGTGTGCGCCATAGACGAGGTCAAATTTCATTTTCAAAGCTCGGGAGAGTGTTGAGTTGCCGAGAGGGCACCAGAAAAGTCCTTTGAAGGAAGCGAAAGGGCCGATATCCTTTGGACTTCTGAGTTAGTTAAAAATCTCAGAAGAGATAGAGCAAAGAGTGAGCAGAGGCAGACTTATTCCAAGTCCCAAAGCTCAGGAGGGATAACATCCCAAGAAGCGAAGACGTCCCAAGATAGCCGAGTTCGCAGGAGAAAGTTCAAGGGCCAAAACCTTTGAACACTCACAAATTTTCCTGAGTTCGGGAGAACGAAGAAGCTCAGGAGGAGGAGAGACAACAACCGTCATATCGACTGTAGGAAGAAGTTTGGACTATTAGATCAATGTCTAGGAAAGAAAATGTGAGCACTGAGGAGGAAACAAATCCCAGTCATCGGATATGAGAGCAAAGGATCGACAGTTTCCCAATCCAGGTAAAGTGCACATACCTTAACCCTTTGTGTACACAGGAGAGAGGAATTGCCCAAAAGTATCGAAGTCCCGAAGTGAATAGGGACCGTTCATCATCAAGAGGGACAGGTGGTGCAAGATCTAAAACTCTGGAGTGGAATCATTTCAGAAGTTTGTAGTCAAGGAGAGAGCGGAATCGGAGAAGACCCGAAGTAGATCCTGGTTGTTGATCACCATGGGGTATGTGTAAATAGATCCAAGTCTTTAGGTGAAAGGACTCCAGGAGGAACAAGTGTGTAGGATTTGAAACTCCCAAACCCTGAAGATCCGAAGTAAATCTAGACCGTCAGATCCAGAGGGATGTGTGGCGAAAATCAGTTGTCTTCGGGTGAAAGAACTTCGGGAGGAACGAGTGCATAGGAGTTTGAAAATTTCGAACCTTGAAGAGCCAAAGTAAATATGGATCATCAGATCTAGAAGGACACGTGTCAACAGATCGTGAGCTCCAGAAGAAAACAAAGGTGGAGTGTTGAAACTCTCAAAGCCCGAATAGCTAAAGTAGCTAGGAGCCGTCGATCTACGGGAGGACATGTGTCGTTAGATCGTGGACTCCAGGTAAAACACTCTGGGAGAAACATAGTGTGGAAAAGTTGAGACTTCTGAAGGCCAAAGTCCCGAAGAGGACTAGGGATGTTGATTTGAGGAGGATGCGTGGCAGAAGATATGCCATTTTGGAGAAAGTCACTCCTAAAGAATAAGGAGGGTGTTGAACAAGAACTCCCGAAGGCTAGAGAGTCGGAGTTCATCTGAGCCGTCCATTTGATAGGGACATGTGTCAGTAGATCTTCCACTTCGGAAGATAGCCGTTTCAGAGGAAGAAAGAGTTGAGAGTTGAAACTCTCAAAACCCGAAGGGTGAAATCAATCGTCGCCATCGATTTGAGAGGAGGGAACACATCAATAGATCTGAGATCTGGGAGTGCATGTAAAAGGAGGAAAAGGGTCGCTGAATGAAATTTGACCAAGGAAGATAAAGGACAGATTGTATCCGTTGATTAAGAGTCATTGCCCGAGATTGAAGATCAACGACCATGCTTAATTGTGGGGCCATAAAGTGCTCAGACTTTAAAAATTTGAGAGCGGGCCGCAATCGAAACCACGGTATTGCGAAAGGGACACGTGGAGAATGGTAGTGAATTGCAGGGAGAAAAGCAGCGTGGTCTCAAACCACTCTTGGCCGCACTCGCAATCACATGTTTATGTGAGGTCATAGATTGAGGTCACATGAAAGGAAAAAGGGCCTAGCAGAAGGAGCTAGCGCCCGGGAATTGAAAAGTGCCTAGAGCGCTAGAGAAAGGGCCCGCGGGTTCCACAGGACCTGCGCCTTAAGAGAAAAGGGGACCCCTGAAAATTGATTGGGGTCTAATAAAGGCCTGAAGAGCCGATCTGACTCCTTTATTTGAAAACTTTATTTGAAAAATCATAGAACGAGAGGTCGAGCATCTCAGAGGGGAGAAGGGGGGTCAGATCACCTATTAATGCAGGAGCATCGCCAACAAAACAAGTCAACAAAGTGGAGGACAACTGGAAACGCACTAAATGCACATTTTGAAGGCATTTTGAATTTGAAAGATAAACATTAATGTAATATCCGGGAAGATATTTTTGCTTTATGGTTTGGATATTGTAACGTAGATCTTGAGCATTTGCTCATCTGTGGGTTGGAGGCAATTAATGTAATAATGTAAAGTAGATGTAGACTTCAATTCGATTAGATATCTTAGAGATGTAGGAGGGAAAACCCTAGAAAGCTCCCCTCGTATGTAATATTGTATTGTAAGATTATTCCCATTGTAAGAGTTGTAGAGCAAGAAGAATAGAAGAGCAGAGCAGAAGATAGATTGTAGAAGATTGTATAAGCAATTAACTGATTCTATTGAACCCATGTACAGGAACACTAGAATTGATTAATATAAGAAATGTTTGATCCAACTTCATGGTGTTTATGAATCATGTCATGTTAACTCTATTGAAATGATATGTTTACAATTTTTCAGGCGTTTTATTATGCATTTCTTCAATGTCAGGTGTATGCATGATTTTGCTGTTGAATGCTAAGTATCAGAAAAGGGAGAGTATGAGTTTCAATTGTTTCTCATCCAATAATTCCTCTGGCGAGGCAATAAAGGTCCGTAAGGAGTGTAGCGCTGACAAGATTCTCCCCGAAGTTTTACCCTCACAAAGATCAGAGAGGAGCACCATTGTTCCCCATACCCAAAGAGAAGTGCGGCATAGCACGATCCGCAAGGTGTGCAGCTTGAATTTTAGACTTTTCCAACCCAATGAGTGGTTGAAGAGATACCATCGCCGCAAGGGAGTGCGTGAGAAATGAGAAGTTCCATAATCGAGATTATCGTGAACTGCTAAGGGAGTATCAAGCGATTCCCTAGAATCCTCGAAGTTTGTAGCAAAGAACCAAGCTCAGAAGGATAGAGGCTCGTTATTCAAAGGAAGACGAGGGCTGAAGTCACATCACATAAATCAAACTCATAAGGAAGCGTCGAGTTATTTGACCAGGAGTATCGAGAACTCGAACGGATGGTTGAAATTATCAAAAGGAGAACTACCAATTCGTCGTGGAATGTTGGATTACGGACCAGCGAGAAGTTATACCGAAAGGTCCGCCAACACCACAAGCTCGAGGAATAGTCACTGCTAGATCCGGATCAACAGGAGTCGCTTATTCGGTGATTTCGAATTTACACTCTCGAGCCTGGAAAGGGTGGAGAAGGTCGCGGACTTGGGGATCTGGAGTTGCGAAATCCCAATATCCGTGATACAATTGGACCGCCGATCGCGGGAAGCTTAGGGCCGCTGATTCGAGGAGAAGAAATTCATGAGTTCGGACTTCGAGGAAAAGGAGAGAGTCACATTGTGAACTCACGATACACGAAATCCCAACGCGTTTGAGGTGGACCCCAGGACGTGACCGAGGTCATATGGTTGAAGCATATGGGAGGAACAAGAGACCTGTTAGCCCTTTTTGGGTATTAGGGATTGAAAGAGTCGGGGAACTCAAAAACAGGAATCGCCAAAATAATTTAAAACCCAAAACACCTTTTCGGGTGAAGACGGTGGTCACATCGGTTGGTCACGCAGAGGGAGGTTCATGCCTTTGCTTTGTTTGGCGTAACCGCGAAAACCTAGAAGGATTTGTGGTTATATGTGTGAAGGTTACCGTGGGAACTAAAGTTATTTTCATTCCACTACAATAGAACGCATCCAAGACCGGGAGGTCACACGAGTGCTTATGGTGTGTTATGTCAGTGGGTATCATAGCTTTACAATCATTGTTTCTATAAGCAAGTGGGAGAGCATTTAAGGCAAGTTGTGATTTGAATTATGCATGGAATAGATTTAAACAATGTCGCCCAAAAGACGTCAAGAGAGACTAATGCTCATCCAACCGTGGAAAGGGAAATGAAATAAATCCATGCTCGATTAGATGCAATGGAGACAACACATGAACAACAACTTAATAGAGATATCGCGAGACTCCGAACGAGAAAATGAGCCGAAGCCAAAGAAGAAGTTGTAGCCGAAGATGCTGCAGAGGAACGCCTATTCAAAGTTGTTGCAAGAATAGGCGCCAGAGAAAATGAACATCCCGCTGTATGAAGGAAACTTAGATGTTGAGGAGTTTCTATATTGGTTTAGAGATCTGAATAAATACCGCCTATGAGGATGTCTAAGAAGATAAGAAAGTTAAACATGCTATCACTAGACCTAAAGGGCATGCAACACCATGGTGGGATGAACTACGTGCTGACAAGCATTGCAAAGGCAAGCAAAGAACCAAAAGATGGGATAGGATTTTGCTGCAAGTAGATGAAACTAAGTTTATACCCGCCATTATCAAATCACTATGTTTCAATGGATGCATAATTTGAGATAGAATCTGATGTCATTGAAGGAGTACATTGAAGAATTTTATAGACTCAACATCGGGGCAAGTCGCTGAGAATGATGATGAAAAATTCGCCAGATACGAATGGCTTGAGATATGAAATTCAAGATGAGATGAGCATGGTAACAATTAGAAATGTGGAAGATTATTATCAAATAGCTCAAAAGTCCTAAGTAAAGTTGGGTCCAAAAGAGTTAAACAAGGGGAAGAGGTAGAAGCTAGGTAGGCAAAGAAATTTCCCAGGATAGAGTATAGAAGCCCAGGGATGAATAAAATAAGCCTCATAACCACCCATAAAGGGAAGGAAGCTCACAAGGAGGAAAGTATGCCAATAGGAACACTTTTCCCCAGCAAGAGGGAAGAGGGAAGAGGCGCAGGAGGTGAAACAAAGTGTTTTTCTCAGGAAAGATCGCATTACCAACATTTTGAAATCGTCCCCGACAAAAAATATAGATGGAGGAGGCAAAGATCACATTTCAGAAGTGCGTAGGCTAAATGTTGAGGCATAAGATGCAGAAGGTGGAAGATCCTTAATGATGAGGCACCCTCTGAAGCCGTGAGAAGGAGACAGAGAATCCAAATGCAGAAACGCTTTGTTTATAACTACTTGAAAGACCAAGGATAGGTATGCAAGGTAATTGTGGACAATGGAAGCACAAACAACCTCGTTTCAACCGATATGGTAGAAAAACTGGAGCTAGAAACTATTGTACATCCAATCCCATACAAATATTTGTGGCTACAAAAAGGGCATCAAGTAAATGCCACTAAACAATGTTTAGTTGAATTTAAGATAGTGGGGACATAAAGATGAGATTCCTATGTGATGTTATTCCATGGATTTCTATCATCTTTTCTTGGAAGGTCTTTCTAAGTAATATGTCATAAATGTTATTCATGATGGAAGAAATAACACATACTCCTTGGAAAAGAAATGGTAGGATGCATATGTTGCTTCTAATTGAAGACAAGAAGGTGAAATAAGAAACAAGCAATACTATACTTCATGAGTGGGAAGGAACTTCAGATGAAGTCAAGAAAGATGAGGAAATGCAGTTTGTTGTGCAGGAGAAAACCTAGAGTCATATTGACCAAGAATTTGATAGATGATATACCTGAGGAAATTTAGGAAATGCTTGAGAATTTTATTGATATAGTGGTGGATGATTTACCTTGTTCGTTGCTACCCATCAGAAGTATAAGCTGCCATATTGACCTTATACCAGGAGAAAGTTTACGAAAAAAGCATCTTATAGGTTGACACCTCAAGAAATGAAGAGGTCAAGAAGCAAGTCCAGGGTTCAATGGACAAAGGGTTGATAAGAGAAATATTGAGTCCATGCACAATACCAAATGTATTAAGTCCAAAGAAGGATGGTATGGAGAATGTGTGCGCACTGGTGGCTATAAACAAAATCACCATCGTGCATAGATTTCAATGAGGATAGATGACTTGATGGATTGTTTGAGTGGAACAAATTTTTCAAAACTTGATTTTAAAAGTGGATACCATTAGATTAGAATGAGACAAGGTGATGAATTGAAGAAAACATTCAAGACAAAATGAAGGGTTGTATGAATGTCTTGTCATGCCATTTGGTTTGGATCTAATGCGCCCAAGTAATTTTGAGATTAATGAATGAAGTCTTGAAGGATTTCATTGGAAAGTTTGTAATTGTGTATATTAATGATATATTGATCTTCAAGTAGACCAGGAGGAACATTTGAGACACTCTAATCCTATAGTGGATGAGGAGGTCGCAAGAAGAGAAATTACCATAAATTTGAAGAAGTCATCTTCATGAAGAAAGAACTCGCTTTTATTTGCTCAGGATCTCTTCGAATGAGTTGAGATGGATCTTGAGAAGGTAAAGCAATCAAAGAATGGATATCGCCAAGGAATATCTTTGAAATCAAAAGCTTCCATGGATTAGCAAATTCTTACAAGGAAGTTCATCGTAAAATTTTAGAAAATTCTTCACCAATGATGCACACAAAATGAAGAAAGACATAAATATTTTCATTGGATAGAAGAAGTGGAGAAAAGTTTCAAGTTGTCAAAGGAGAAGATAACTAAACAACTAATTCTGGTTCTCGGCCATATTTCAAGAAACATTTCAAGTCAGATGTGATGCAAGTGGATTCGCTAGCTGAGCAGCCTTTAAGTCAAGACAATAGACCACATATACTTCAAAGGAGAAAACTAAATGATGCTAAGATGAAATATTCCACACATGACAAGGAGTTTTATGAAATCATACATGCATTGAAGAAATGGAAGCACTACTAGTTCCGTAATAATTTGTTTTGTATAAAGGATAGCCATGCTTGCGCTTTGTAACCAAACAAGAGAAACCTAACCAGAAGCATGCTAAGTGGGTTTAGTTTATGCAGAATTTTACTTTGTTATAAAGCACATTTTGGAACTGTTAACAAGGTTGCTCATGCATTGAGCAAGAAATGTTTGATTCTGCAGGAGTTTCGAGTGAAGACCTTAGGTTTTGATAACCTTAAGGACATGTACAAGGATGATTCAGATTTCAAGGATGCTTATGAAGCATGTGAGAATCCTGTTCTGAGAGATAGAAGCCAATGGGTTGAATATTTAATCCAAGATGGATTATTATTCAAAGGAAATCAATTGTGTATCCTGAAGATTTCTACGAGAGAAAACCTTTTAAAGGAAAAACATAGTGGAGGATTGGCTGGACATTTCATCCATGACAAAACATTTGCGCAACTGAACAATTTATATTATTGGCCAGGGATGAGGACAAATGTCAAGAAATTTGTGAACATATGCATAATTTTCCAGCACAGAAAGGGGAAAAGACAGAATATAGGATTGTATCAACCATTTCCAGTACCAGAGAGGTCGTGGGACGCAATAAGCATGGATTTTGTGTTAGGACTGCCAAGGACATAGAGAAGTTGTGGTTCCATATTTGTGGTAGTCGACAGATTCTAAAAAATGGCACATTTTATTCCATGTCAGAAAACCAGTGATGCAACACACATTGCAAACCTGTTTTTCAAAGAAGTTGTTCAAATTCATGGCTTACCCAAGAGTATTGTTTCAGATCAAGATACCAAATTTGTTGGTCATTTCTGGAGGACACTATGGAAAAAGCTAGGGACATAATTATCTTTTAGCTCAACATATCACCCTCAGACAGATGGACAGATTGAGGTAGTAAATCAAAGTTTAGGGGACTTGTTGAGGAGTTTAGTAGCTGGACATCATAGTCAGTGGGATCAGATTCTGCCACAAGCGGAATTTGCATATAACAACTCACCTAATAGAAGTACATGACATAGACCATTCTAGATAATGTATGGAATGTAGCTGAGATGAGTATCCGAGTTGAGGGACTTAGAGTAGCATGAGTTCAGAAGTGCTGGAGCAGAGGACTTTGCAGCAGATATGTAAGAGCTCCACAGTAAGATTAAAGAGCGACGACATAGTTCCAACTAGGAATACAAGCGTAGAGAAAATCAACACAGGAGAGAGATTCAATTTGAAGTGGGAGATTTAGTATTAGCACACCTCAGAAAGGAAATATTCCCAAGGGGAATGTATAATAAATTGAAAATGAAAATATAGGACCGTGTAAAATTATGAGAAAGTTTGAGGCAAATGCTTATGAGATAGAATTTCCAGATGGGGTGGGAAAATCACCCATATTCAACATAGAAGACCTGTATCCTTACAGAGAAGATGAAGAGGCGAGAGGAGAATATAATAAAAAAGAAGTTCAGTGGGTCAAACAGATGCCCGTAGCTGAAAATCCATAGATGGAAAAGATCATTGATTAGAGAGTTAGCAAGAAGACCCGAAGACAGACATATTTTGAATACTTGGTAAAATGGAAGGGACACCCGATTGAAGATTCCAGTTGGGAAAGTGAAGCGAAGATCCAGAAGCATGGAAAGATGGTGCAAGAGCTCATGAAAAGGAGTTCATGAATTTTCCAGCTAGAGGAGTATGATGCAGGAGCATCGCCAATAAAGCAAGTCAACAAAGAAAAGGACATCTGGAAACACACTAGTGCACATTTTGAGAATGTTTTGAATTTGAAAAGATAAAACATTAATGTAATATCTGGGAAGATATTTTTTTATTTTATGGTTTGGAGATTGTAACCCAGATCTTGAGCGTTTTCTCTCATCTGTTCGTTGGAGACAATTAATGTAATAATGTAAAGTAGATGTAGACTTTAATTCGATTAGATAGTTAGAGTTGTAGGAAGGAAAACTCTAGAAAGATCCCTCGTATGTATTGTATTGTAAGATTATTCTCATTGTAAGAGTTGTAGAGCAAGAAGAATAGGAGAAGAGAGTAGAAGATAGATTGTAGAAGATTGTATAAGCAAGTAACTGATGCTATAGAACCCATGTACAGATACACTTGGATTAATATAAGAAAGCTTGATCCAACATCCCAACATCATGGTGTTTATGAATTCTATTTACATCTATTGAATGGTATGTTTACAATTTTCTTATATGCTCTGTTATGCATTTGTTTCAATGTTGTGTGTATGTATGATTTCATGTTGAATGCATGAAGTCTATAAAAGGGAGAGTATGAGTGTCAATTATTTCTCATCCTGAGAATTCCTGCAAGGAGTGCAACGAAGGTCCATAAGGAGTGCGTTGACAAGATTCTGAGTTTTACCTTAGAAAAGATCAGGAGAGATATCGTTGTTCTCATACCAGCAGAAGTGCGAGTATAGCATAGAGCCGTGCAAGGTGTGTGCAGGCTAGTTGAAGTCTTATAATTTTCCAACCCAGTGAGTGGTTGAAGAGCTACTGTCGCAAGGAGTGCGCAGAACTGAGAAGTTCAGATAATTAGAGATTATCGTGAAGCCGCAAGGAGTGCCGACATGATTCCCTAGAATCCTCGAGTTTGCAGCAAGAACCAAGATCAAGAAGGATAGAGGCTT
>SNQJ01S0180022.1:7373-19455 GCA_010110895.2 Picea sitchensis | reverse complement strand
TTATAAATTTATTTTACGCAATGTATTGCACTTAATTTTTCTTTGTGCGATACATTGCATTGCAAATTTTTATCTTTTCAATTTCTTCAAGTTTTTCTTCTAAGTCCTTCTCTCCATCCTTCCTTATCTTTCACACTTTCTAAGACTATCTTCTTGTGATGTATCTCACTATAAAATTTTACAGTGCGATACATTTCACATTTCAAACTTTTCTTTATCATGATAATGCTCATTTCTTTATCGCATCTCTTGAGACTTTCTTCTTGTGTAGTGTATTGCACCAAAATTATCTTGGTGTGATACACCACACTAGAACAAAAATTCTTTTTGCATGATATGCAATCCTTCTAAAAAAGATTCATTTTTTTTCCAAGTCTCGGGTCTACTTCCTTGATACAAATATTGTGTAGCATGAAAAATATTTTCACGCGATACACATTGTATTGCAAAAAAAATATTTTCATTCCATACATAAATTTTTGAAATTTTTTCTAAGTAAATAATCTATGTTCCTCCTTTGCAGTGTATCACACCAAAAATATTTAGGTGCAATACATTGCATCGCAAAAAAATTGTTTTTATGCGACATACAAACGTCTTCTAAGTTTTAAGAAACTTTTATGAGTTTTTAACCCATCTTTCTGGGCGAAATTTTGGCAAAATGACATGCTTCCCAGATTTGTTAGATGAGAAATCTTAGTTGTAATGCTCCAACTTATTGTTCCACAGGCACAATATTTCCAACCTATGGAGCATGTTCAATTATGATGGAGTATTGCCACTTAGGATATTGTCATCCAGTTCGAGATATATCAAGGTTGTCAGGTTGCCAATTTCGTGAGGTATCCTTCCATGTATACTGTTATTTGATAAATCTAGTAAAGTGAGGTTGCCCTAAAATTGAGGGTACGGTTCCTATGAGATTGTTTACTCCTAGGTCAAGCATTTTCAATTTTGTGAGCATACCAAAATATCTAGGAATGCTTCCACCCAAATGGTTCTGAGTCAAAGACATGACTGTTAGATTGGAGCACCCACCTATAGTAGCTGGAATGGGACCTTAAAATTCATTGCTATAGTAGCTGGAGGTTGGAGCAATTGGTTAATACAGTCAGAAAGGGCAAAGTGGGAGTGCTATTGAGTTGGTTTCCATGTAAATAAAGGATTTCAAGATGGGCCAATTTTCCAAGATCTTTCAACACTATTTGAATTAACCAATTTTCATTGAGAAAGAGTAGCCTAAGTTGGGAATAGTTGGTAGGAGAATCTGGTATGTTGCCTATTAGTTTATTACCCCATAGATGTAATTCCTGGAGATGGGCAAGTTTGGCACCAAACTCTGATGGAATTGGTCCACTTGGTTTGTTCTCGTTCAAGACCATCTATTTGAGTAAAGAGAAATTGGAGAGTGAAGGAGGAATGGTTCCATGCAGATTGTTCTCACCTAAAACAATCTCAACCAAAGAAGAGAGGTGCCCTAAAATTGAGGGTACGGTACCTGTGAGATTGTTTAATCCTAGATTAAGCATTTTCAATTTTGTGAGCATTCCCAATTCTCTCAAAATTATTCCACCCAAATGGTTCTGAGACAAAGATAGTACTGTTAGATTGGGGCACCCACCTATAGTAGCTGGAATAGGACCTTGCAATTCATTTCTATCAAGCCATAGCTCTCTTAGGCCACCAAGGCCTCCCAACTCTGGCGGAATATGACCATGAAAATGACTGTTTGAAATATCAAGTACCTCAAGGAAAGAAACATTCACAAGAAAAGGAGAGAAAGAAGATTGTATATTCATACCTGAAATATTGACACCAACGACTCTCTGGTTCCATGAAATACACTCAACTCCTATCCACTTACATAAGCTGATACGGGTATTCCAATTTTGTAATTTATTGTATGGATCATATATGGATGGTTGCTTGAAAGAAAACAGATAATGTTGATCGATATCATTGTTGGTCAATGAATGATTAACTGAAGATGACAATAAGAATTCCATGCGTATTTGTTGTATCATTAGTGTATGCATTTTGCTAGTGACAAATGTTGCCCTTGAAAATGGTGTTGTTGTTTTCATGAAGGCCATTTTAGAAGATATAATCATGGGCAAGAATGAGAGGATGAACATGAAAATAATGTTGGGATGTGTTTTAGAGCCATGAAAGTGTATGGTGACATACACAAGAGGGAACATACGAATAGACTGTAAATCTAAAGTCAAATATGTGGCCCGAGGTAAAATAAATATGCCTTTGTTTCAACAGTAAAGGTTTGAGGCTCACCAACAACTGTTTGAAGATAAATATGTCTTTGTTTCTGAGTTTATTCCAGTGCCTTCCATTTATGATCTTGTTGGTTCCATTCATCTTCAAATTTTCTTCGAGACACTTAAACAAGCAACATATATTTATTTCGCATAACTAGAGGATCATGCATATGTCACAAATCTGATATAAGGGCTTCAAAATCATCCTCACCAAATTTGGATGTGTTGAATACAACATCATTCCTTTAGCCGCTAACATTATATAATTGTCTACATACAAGAAGCACAGACAACATCCTTGGGCAACATAAGCTTCCAAACAAAAACTCCATTTGCACTATGAAACATATAGAGGAAAATCAAAACATTACCCAATTTACAAAGTGAAAATAGAAACCCAAATGAATCATCATCATTCTCAAATGCATCCAGTTGGCCTTCTCATTGGATTTAAGAAGATCCATCTTGATAACCATTGAATAAATCTTCTTGGATTTCATGAAATGTAGACCTTCAAGAGCCCATAATGGTGACATCTTACATTTGATGGAATGTAGACTTATAATTGACTGCTTAGAAACAAAAAATGGCATTTATCTTTTCTAATGGGATGATATACCTCTTATTCTCTAGAGTTTTTTGCAACTGTACACTGAATAACCTTCTATCCAAACCAAAACAACAACTTGATTCCATTTTTTATGAAATATCACCTTCACCACATGAAGAAAAATCCTCTCTGTCTTTTGGAAAATATTACAACATTGGTTGATGAGATTTCAATAAACCATCTCTTCTTACCATTGTAATATCGACTTGATGTACTAGCAGATACATCCATATAATTTGAAAATAAATGGCATAGGATCTAAAAATATGCAATAAAAATCCATCAAGATCATCTTAGAATACCAATTTAAGGCCTCTGTCTATGATTTGAATCTTATAGAACACATGGTATATGCAACTATATAAAAATGTTCAATATTGGCAATTTGTTTTATTTCCCAACCTGGCAAAGTTAACAAGCATAGAAGCATCAATGGTAATTTTAGTTCAACACTACCATAAAAACTTTGACCATGCTATCTGATGGGTTTTTTGAAAGACTCTTTGTCACAAATCCAAAAATAAACACTTTATTCAACATACACACAAAATATCCATCCAATTCATCATAGACAAAGATAAAATAATAGAGTGCATTTCAGAGATTCTTGTTGGTCAAAAACTCTCCAAATGCAACAATATTTGTCAATATTCTAACATATCTAGTAAGATTTGAAATGTACAGATAAATGGGCCATTATTTGAATCTCATATCTCTTTCCCGAGATCAAACAAATAGACCAATATAGACCTATTTATAATTCATCAACAAACCATTCAAATTTTCAATGGAGGTTTTTTTTTCAATCTTTTTGCTCAAACTAAACAAGACTGTATCCATTTCATTGACCATTTTCATTTGTGGCCACTTTGAAAGAAAGAATTGGACAAAATGAAAATATTGTATCATGTAATGCTCTAGTATTTATTGATTGATCAGAGATTTAATGAAGTTTAACTCTTTGTCCTAGGGTCTATTTTTCTCAGTTTGATCAATAACTCATGACTTTTGATCATTATGTTACCTTCAACAACTGAAGGAGATTACCTACCAGGTTAAGAAAAAAAATTAAATTTGAGTCAATATCATTATTATCCTAATTTTAGACATTATATAAATTGTGTTCCTCCAAAGTTACATCCTTATTAGATAGTTTTTCACACTTAACAATAAAATTAATGATCTTGAACGAGATCCAACCTTGTAATGGAAGAATCAGGAATGTATATTGAAGCATACCAAAAATTACTTAACATGTTGTCACTGCCAGATTCAACTAGGATTGTAAGCCTCCTCACTGTCTTCATGAAATCTATGGATTCAATTCAAAGACAATAAAATATTTTCTTAGTTGCCTGAAAATACACATAAGAAATTATTCCTAAACTCAAGAAGAAAACACACTAGGAAAGTTCTTCTAACTAATACATAAGATTTCTCTCACATTGTAGTTGCTTGTGCTTTCAATTTTCTTAGCAAAGACAACATTAACATGATATGCAGAGACATTTTGTAAATCAAAGAAAATAGATTACAATTGTTTTCTTTTAGCCTTTGCCCAAGCCCTAATTTAGTAAATGGATTAGGTGTAAGTTTTGAAGTGAGATCAAATTACCTAGAAGGTTCCTCTCCAACCTGCCTCATAATGTTACCAATATCCTTGTAGATAATATGGTTTGATAGCTCTAAATATTCAATACCAAGCATTTTTCGTAACATGTCATAGAGTTGTTTATAATTGCTAAACATTGTCAGATCAAGGGTTCGACCTGCTTTTTCAGTCTCACTAAAGACATTGCAGGGGAGAAATGTATTCTTTGATGTCTTTTCATACCCAAAAATTTAGACCTTGTTTCTCCATATAGTGTGATAGTGCATTTGTCCATGCTCTTCACTCTTTCCACTTTCCCTTCGATGTAGGTAAGGTAAGACAACTACAAGGCCTCTCCACTCGTGATTTGAGGGAACCCATGGAAAAATAACTCTGAATCATTTCCAGTACCATAAAACTAGGGAGAAATACCTCTAAATCGTTTCCATTACTAGAAAATAGGGCGAAAAAATTCTCTATCATTGCCATTACCAGAAAATCGGGGCGAAAGGGAGTATCTGGTTCGAATTTTAATCTAGAACAAAATGTTATGTGTATCAAAATACTCCAACAATAGTATGCGTATCATGACTTTTACACCATATCCCATTTAATTAACTTTGGGAACCATTTTCCTAAAGTTAATTTCACTCATAAAGCCATAAATATCCCCTTTAATTAACTTTAGGAACCATTTCCCTAAAGTTAATCCCACTTAAATAATTCATAAACCCTTTTTATGAATTTCCCTCCTATTTTTAATTTAGAAAAGAAAAAATATGAGAGAAATTCCATATTTTTCCTATAAAACAAGGAAAGGTCTCCCCCCATTTCATTATCACTCTTTCATTCCTCTTTCTCTCATTTTCCTCGTTGTGGATTTTTTCCCTAGGTTTGTCCCTTTACCAATGAAACCCTAGTTTCTTGAGGAGCACACTATTGCATCTATCAATAGCCATAGGAAAGAGAAACTACAACCACACACTCAATGAAATCAAAGAACCCTCTGAAGGAGAGGCCAATAGAAGATAAACACCTTCAAGATCTCTCCACCAGTGATATTGTGAAGCCTACCATTTGGGTAATGGATTCATTTATTCTTTGATCAAATAGTTGTTCTTGTATTTTAGTTTTTTGTTGCATTTTACTTCCATATATATTAATAACATAGCTTAGAGAATAAATTAGTTCATTGAAATATAAAGTTTTTAGTTTTCTAACTCATTTGTCTGTAATCTTGTAGCAACCACAAGGTTTGCAAAGTTTCTCACTCTGTTTTTACATTTGCACCAATAGGGTGGTGACTCCACTAGGGATATCAGCCAATCTAAAGATCCTTGATTGTGGGTGTGTGGTAAATGAGTTTATTTGCTTTTTATGATTTTTTTAGGTTTTTTTGACTTATTTTAGCTTTATGTGTTGTGCTTGGAAGTGACAAGGGTTGGAAATCACAAAGGAATCCCACAGAGTTGAGCTCCCAGGTGCAAGAGACCCCTTAGAGACCATCACACTTATTGGGGTCAACAAGTGCATTGACCAATGCATCAACAAGGTCTGGTTCCTTTGTTTGTCAATGTAGGAAACATGGTACCTTTCGTCATGGGCCAACACACTTTTTGAGGTAACTTTCTGTAGGGGTTAAAAAATTTATTTTTTCTAGTTTTTATCCCTTTCGTGTGTCTACTAGGTTTATATTTAGGGAATGTGGATGATTAGTTAGATTTTAGTTTGTAGGTTTGGCTTAAAACCCTTAAAAATCCAAACGATTGAGGAAAAAACCCCCCTATGATTTTACTACCTTTCCTTCAAGAGTTTTTTTGAGGGTTTGACTCTTTGTTTGTTCTCTGCAAATAGGTTGTAACTTTGCATTTCAATGGTTGTTTACATCTCAAGGTTTCTTTTCTTGTAATTCATTTCATTTTAATTTGAAAAATCAAAGGAAACATAGGCATATAGATAGTTGCATTGCAATTTTTTTAATTTTCTGTTATAGTCATGGACCATTTCATTTTTTCTATTAAAGAATGCTCATGTAGGTCAGATTTGCATAGATCCTATGTGAATGGCATAAATTGTTTATAAAAAAAAACCCCAATATTGGTCGCTTTAGCGACCAACCTCTTCGTCGCTAGTATAGCCAATTGGTCGCACACATCAACGTGTTGGTCACTTTAGAGACCAACCTGTTAGTCACTAGAGCGGCCAACCTGTTCGTCACTAGTCTATCCAATTGGTCGCAAACATCAACGTGTTGATCGCTTTAGCAACAAACCTGTTAGTCACTAGAGAGACCAACCTGTTCATCGCTATTCAGTTAGCGACTAACTGATCCTCTTTCTTTTGACCTTTTTAACTGATGGTTTGGTCGTTCTAGTGACTAATATTCATCGTTCTAGTGACTCATAGTGGTTTATCGACTAAGTTTTCCAGGGTTGTTTTGGTCACTCTTGCAACTAATATTAGTTGTTTGACCAACTAAAATTCATTGCTAGCCGAACATTTCCCTATTGTGAATAGGCTTCTTTTCCCGGTCGCTAGACCGGCAAAGATCCATGTGTGGTTGCTAGACCGACGGATTTTTTTTTTATATTGGTCACAAAAACGACTCTATGCCGACGAAAATTCGTCTCTACTTTGTCGCAAAAACGTTAAAATTTAATAGTGTTTCCCGCATAGTGTCCTCCAACTATACCTTCATGAGCTTCTGCTAGAACAATGGGTCGTTCATCCTCCATTACACACCTTCTCAATATAATTTTTGGTCCGTGCTTGTATAAATGAACTGAAATCAATTGATAGTCCGCATCTCTAACTACCAGGTTTTTCTTCTGCGCGGTACTAAACTCCTTTGGTGCAACTCCTGTGCACAAGAATTCAATGATATCAACAAAGTACTCATCTCTTGTCTGTACTGAAAATAATTGTGCTTCAGGGAATTTGTCTTCTAAGTTAGTTGGTTCTTCTCCATTGGTTGTCCTTGATAAGTGATCTAGTCCTGCATTTAGTTTCCCTGGTTTAACTATTACTTCAAAATCAAACTCCTAAAACAATAATATCCATCTACAGATCCTCCCCCTCAACACTGGATTGTTGACTAAATATTTGAGGGAAAAAATATTCGTGAACATTTTAAAGTGATTTCCCAATAAGTAGTGTTTGAATTTTTGTAGTGCATACACCATGACCAGACCTTCTCTTTTTGTTGTTTTGTAATTTTTCTTTGAGTTTGATAGCTTCCTTCTGGAAAAGGATATAGGGTGATCTAGGTCACCTGCTCCTGGATGTGCCAAAGTTGCTCCAAGTGATATTGTTTATGCATCTACATGCACATGAAATGTTTTTTCCCAATCTGGAAACACTAAAATAGGTGTTGTCACCATATTCGCCTTCAAAGTATCCAATCCCTGCTCACAATCCTCATTCCATTGAAATTTGGTGTCCTTCTTCAATAACCTTTCCATTGGTTTGGTAATCTGTGCATACCCCTTGATAAACTTCTTGTAGTACCATGTATGTCCAAGTGTGGCTCTTAGCTCACACACTGAATTTGGTGGTGGTAAGTTCACAATTACATCAATATTAGCAGGGTCAGCCAGTAAACCCTGTTTGCATACCACATGTCCTAACAATATCCCAAAAGGTGTGCTGAAAATACATTTCTTGATGTTCAATGAGATCTAACATTACCGACACCTGTCCAACATTAGTCTTAATACTTCTACCTGATCTTTCAATAGACTAAAAACAATCCAATCATCCAAATATATATCTAAGAACTTAATGGAATCCTTAAAAGAAGCTACTACCACCCTTGAAAACATAGTTGGTTCATTCTTTAGTCCAAAGGGCATAACTGTATACTAATAGGATCCCCATTCTGTAGAAAATGTAGTCTTATGCCTATCCTCTGGAGATATTTTAATATGATGATAACCTGAGAATCCATCTGTGAAGGAATATGCTTCATGTTCTCCCACATTATATAAAACCTCATCTGTAAAAGGGGTAGGGAAAGGATCATGTAAGCAAGCATCATTCAATTTCCTTATATCTACACAAATTATTATTCCCCCTTGTTTATTTTCTTGGACCACCATGGGACTAATCCATTTAGATTCTTCCATTGGCTCTATGTTGCCAACTTCTAACATTCTATCAAGTTCTTCTTTCAATTTTTTCTTATAAACTGGATTCATCCTGTAAGGTCTCTATCTGATTGGTCCAACATCTAGTTTTATGAGTATATTCATCTCTCCCAGCTCACTTGATATTCCTTTCATCTATGTAAAGGTTGTTGGTAACAAGTTATTGTATTCGCTTAGTAATTTTGTGATCCTCTCTAGTGTCTTCTCATCTCAGTAGTCTCCAATACTTGTCATTTTAGGGTTTTCTTTTGTCCCAATGTTGAATTTCGTAACCTTAATTGGTGCAACAAATTCCTTTGATTCCAATGATGGGGCTTCCAGATCTCTTTCTCCTTCAATATTTCTTATCTGGATGTTGCGCAAATCTTCTTATTCTTGTGTTTCCTTTGTGACATGATAAAACAAGAGTAAGTTCTTGACTGTTTGTCTCTTCTGTTGTTGATATTATGTTACAATTTCCACCTCAGGTTCCTCAAAAAATATTATTCCTTGGATCAAATTTAGGGCTAAATCGATCATAGGGTTCTCATGTTCAAATGAGAAAGTTATCACAATATTTTGTTGTAACACTGTCCATTATATAGTTCCTCTACCTAGTTCCTGTTCTATGTACTAGCTCCCCGGTATCCCCTCCAATGTATTGATACATAATGAGGCCATTCTTATGGTGGTTTTATCCTCCACTGAGTTATGCATTTCTCTATGTGCTTAGCTGGTCTTCCTCTCCCATCATATTTCTGCAATGTATTGTTCCCCTTTTCTACGTAGTAACCTTTTACACTGATACCAATATTGGATACCTTCCTTATGTGCACCCCACCATCACGCAGGTGTTTCCTTTAGTGCAATATCCAGGGATAATAACCTTTGATTTTTCAATACTTCTTCTTCATAGTTTGTCAAAAATTCTTCTAGTTCATTCAAACCATGAAAAGTAAGAGGTTCCCTTACCTCTGTACCGACCCACCTTAATGTGCATTCTATTCTTGCGCACCTCTTTGTGGAGACTCCATGTATCCTCTGCTTCCATTTTTCCAAACCTGTATCTGAGTCCGAGACACACGAAGTAATGCTTCTCTAGCTGAGTACCCCATCTGCAGTTGGGTTGATATAATCTTCTTCTCACATGGTAGTCCTATATAGCTAATTTATTTCTTCCAAGTCTAAACACATCACCTCTACATTCGTTTATCCTTATGAGGGGTCCAATGGTGAAATTACTCTGTACTAGACTGATTCAAAGGTCATTTTCTGTGACTTTATGTTGATCAGATCCTGGTTATCATATTCCCATTCCAGGCCTAGTAATGTTGGGTAGGGTGTTGTGCCATCTACTGTTTCTATAACTTTGAAATCTGCTACAATGCACACTCCATCCAAGTCTATTGTCACACCTTTTAGTATTCCAATTGGTAATACTCTATGTTGATTTTCCAATTTCAACTGAACATGTGAATACCATAATGTGGTTTCCCCCATACACTGCCATGTCTTCTTAGGTAATACATTCACTTTAGAGCCTAAGTCAAGTATGATATCCCCCATATTTAAATCCCCAATGTTGGCATTTAACTAGAATTCCCTACTTGTTCTTATTTTCGTATGGAGATGATTAACTATCTTCTGTTCTAACTTCCCTTCTACCTCAGTGTTGCATCTCTCTAGCAAGTTTTGTAAGACCTTAATAGATGATGTATCATTCAATAAGTTTACACATGACTGTAGAAAAGTATTTGGGCTACTTACTTTCTTTGAAGGTTGTCCTTTGTTGTTGTGATCCATTGAAGGTGGCATCTCGTACATTGACCGATCATAATTTTTTTGTGTAGTTGATGTAGATGCAATGCTCTCCTTTAGAATCTCCTGTCTAGCCTCCTTAAATATCTCCTTTCCTTTCTGCGTGTAAAAATTATTTTGTGGCGCATTTTTCTTCTTTACCCACTGGTGTTGATATGGATCTGGTTTCGATGCATTAGCTCCCATATTGAATCCTAATCGAGTAACTATGTTCATGTTCTTCCCATCATCCTTGGCTTCTACAGAAATCCACTGTACATTCTGATTGTTTTGGTTCTTTTTTTCCTGTATTTTCCCAATAATTTCAGACAATCTTCTGTCTCATGGTCTGTTTCATGAAAATACATACATGTCATAGGTGGAACTGGATAGTCTCTTGCATAGTGTCCTGGTTGTTGAAAATTATGACATATTACTGGCCCTCTTCCTCGTCCAAATCCTCCTATTCCCCATCCTCCACCTCTGAATCCACCTCTATCTCGACATGGTGCACTCTATTGGGGTATCTGGTTATATTGTGTGTTATTATACTGTGGTTGTGCATTGTTGTACTGTGTTTGTGTGAGATTGAATTGTGGTTGCACATTATTGAACTGCGGTGCATCTTTCCCTATCATCATCTCTGCTTGCACCCTGTAGGTGTCTGAAATTCTCTCTCTCATCAATTCCATCATTCTACAGTCATTTTCATCGTGACCCACTGATTTACAAAAATGTAGTAAGAAATTTTTGGCACTGTCTTATACTTCTGCATCATGGGAAAATGATATGGATCATGCCCATGTGTCTTACAAATTTCACACCATGGTCCTCTTGTAGGAAAGGGGTTTGGTGCCCCTGCTGCTACGTACTGTGCCAAGATTGGACATTCATTCTTATGGTGTCCTTATGCCCTGCATTACGTGCAACAAACAACTTCTCTCTTCTCCTTCCCCTTATTCTGGTTCAAATGAAATGCCAAGTTCTTCAATTCCTCTTTCAACTCTTCTATCATTGGATCTATCTATTGGTACTGGTTTTCTTCCAACTGCGAGGCTGCTTGCAAAGCCTCTACCTGAATTTGGAACTTTTGTTGTCTCAAAGGATGCTTCAAGTGTGGTAATAGCGAGTTCACAAATAAATTCCTATGTTGTATGTCAGTAATAGAGTAATTCAACTTACCTTTTATACGTTTAAACCTTTGTTCAATCTCCCAGACATACTCACCTGGTTTCTTCATGATCTCAATCATTTCGTTCATATACTGGTCTTGTGAACTTGGCTTCTGAAATTCATTTATCAACAATTTTTTTACCTCCATGACAGTCTTTGGTGCTCCTGCTCCTTGTTGCATGTTTACATCAAGGTTCATGTACAAGACTAGTGTGTGGTCTCTGAATGTTATATCCAACTGCACCATTTTTGTATCCTCTTCCTTGATCTTCTTTGCATCCCAGATCTTTTCACAGATGAATAAATGCTTCTTAGGGTCCTATGATGCCTCACCACGAAACTCTGGTAATATGATAATGGGATCTACTCCCGCCATTTTGAAACTTGTTGAACTATCACTTTCGCACGGTGTAGATAGTTGACTGCTACTTCATAAAATTGTACACCCAGTTGATTTTACATTAACTAAGAAATTAAACTATTAAACATATAAATTAAAAAACACAAAACATAA
>SNQJ01S0180020.1:5501-19455 GCA_010110895.2 Picea sitchensis | reverse complement strand
GCAGGATCCACTAATAATTCATTCTTACATACCACATGTTAGCACTGAGAGTCACCCTCAGATTGCTAGAGGATAAGCCCAGTACCCATTTGATTTAAATTATTAAAACAAGTAATACTTGGTGGATCAACAAGAAAAGAGTAAAAGGGAGGGCATCAAACTGTTGCAAATATATTCTATTAGGCACAGAGTCATAACATTATGCAGATCACAGGCAATCAGGCTTCCTACCAGACAAAAGGCTTATGCAAAGATGGATAGAAGAATAGAATGTAAACAAAGAGAAGAATATCCACATAACATAGATCCTTTCTATAGTATAGATTAAATAATGCTTGAACAATAATCTATGATTAACAAACAATTACCACAAATCCTTTGTAGCTCACGAATCCATTAACCAAAGGCATCTTTTCATTTGCAAAATCTGTAAATATTACTCAAGAAAGATGATAAGAAAGAATGGAAACAAGAGAAAAATAGTCTTGTATCACAAATTTCATGAATCTCTAATGGCAGAAATTCCTACAACGCATGCCCTCAGGCTTACAAATGAGCAACTCAACTGCTCCTCTAGCTCTCTCCTCTCTTGGATCATGAATCCAACCCTTCTCCAAGAGATCCCTCCATTAAATAGAAAATAGTATCAAAATATCCTTAGGAAGTCGAATCACATCTCTTTCATTGGATTCTAGGCCTTGGATATAGGTGTCAATAGTCAAAGAGACAAAAATCCAACAAACTGCTTTCAGGAAATTGTTGGAAGTCATTAATAAATTGTTTCAACTCACTACATGAGGTATTTAATGGAGCTAAAACTTAGGTGCAGGTGTCCCTTAACATCTAACTGATCTCTGAGAAGTATTTCTAACCCTCCTTGACAAGTGGCAACCTCCCAACAAGGCAAACATCCAATCAAATATGCAAAACAAAGAGTTTGCAACACATTTCGCAGCGCACTTGTGTTTTAATTGTTTCTCTCAAATTCCAAGTTGGGTCAAGTTGAAATTTGTTCAGCAAGTCAACAAGGATATCATATTCCTCCACACAAAAATTCAGAGAAACCCACATCACCGTTTTAGATTTATGATCAAATATGTAAAAGAAGTCGTTACAGGAAATTTTGCAGCAAATTCTGCAGTGCCTGCCTCAGTTCGCAGCACCTGTGCCAGTTCACTGCGCCAAAGGAAAATTAAGTAGCCAAACCATTTCCTGAACTCCAAACAAGACAAAAAATCTCATGGAGTACATGATGGCTATGAGGTTGATGCTGGTAATTTTGAATTTGCACCAGGATGCATGCAACCTATCCAACCTACAACCCTTTTCCTTAACTAGTTCGCAGCGCCAGTTCGCAATGCCAACTCAAGTATAACTTGCACACTTCAAGGAGGAAGTTAGTTGATGGTATGACATCATCCTTGGAAATATGGTTAAATGTAGGCTATTAAAACCATAAATCCTCCTTTACATGATCAATATTATGTGTTAACATCTGGCTCCACAGGGGACGGAGACCTCCCTGTGAGGCTCCAAGAACATGTAGTTATAGTGCCTTCTCCATTGGGCTGGTGGAGTCTTATTCAAATACTAAAAGCAAACTGAAAACTGAAATGTTGAACATGAGCTTATTTATATACATGACCCTACTCTAACTGACTTTTACAATTTTCTCGAGTGAAAACAAACTTCCACCTTAGCCACTCAAACTGTTTGGTAACATAATTCTTATCTTCACTGCAAATGATCCATAAGAATAAAGAAAATTATGAAAACTCACTAAATAAATTCTTAGGATCACCAATATTACCTCCCAATGCTGACAAAATGATAAAATTTGCAAGCTCCAAAGCATTTGAAAAGTGCAACTCCATGTATTCATTGACAGGGTCATGAAACTGATGGCAAGGCATACTTAACTAATAAAAGGTTACCTTGTCTGCTTCAAATTTTCCTACAGGTTGTTCGATGTCCTCTGCAAGCACATGTTATTGAATGATAGACAAAGTAATTTGTTGGTTGAAAGGTTTCTTCTCATCTTCAGAACCACATGTGGGTTGACTGTTAAACATTTTTGCATGTACTGTAAGAACAAATGTTGCTCATACACATGGTTTTTATCAAAACAGGGTTGCTCATTTGTTGGTGATGGATAAGATATCAGTTGCATAAGTAATTCCCCTTCAACACCTCCATAGCATTCCCAAGGATCAGAATCATAGTCATCATATACATGAATTTTGCTAAGAGGTTCCAAAGAAAACATAGAAAGATTATGTTCATCAACACCGGTCTATTCATCAAAAATGGGTTGTCCATAAAAAACCTTTGACTCTTGACATTTAGAATTTTTTGTTTCAAGATGCTATCTATCCACAAAGTGTTCACCATCAAAGTGTTTGTCAACAACATGTTGCTCTTTTTCAATATTTGAGACAGTGACTTCATTAGAAGCAAGGTTGTCAATGATATCTGCTTCAAGGACTAAATCATCCACTGTCTCTTCCTCATAAGAACAACAAATAAAATCTGCCTTCAAGTCACGAGAACTAGGAAAAGAAAGAGAGGGGTCTTCTTCAACCTCACAGTCAAGAGAGCAACTTAATGCAACTTGAACACTTTTCTCATATTCCTCACAACAATCATGAAAAAGAAACTTAGAGGAGTAATACCTTTTACAGTGACAAATTGAAAGCAACATGGAATTCTCTCAAGGTGGATATGCTTGCAAAAGGAAGAGAAAAGTACCAGTCTTTGACATCATCCTTTAGGGAGAATATAAACATTTTCATTAAGACATCCTCCTGATGCAAGTTCAACTGCTCCATGCATTGATGAAAATTAATGAGATGTTGAGCATCATAATCATCATTTTATTCTCTGAAGATAGGCAGTAAATATCCCCATTCTGATAGATGACGCACTCGATTTGGAAAGCCAGAGATGGATGAAAAGTTAAGAGGAGAAAATCTCCTTGCCAAGATAGCCTCCATATACTTTGACATCTTGGTTCTTCATGGAGTGGAATCCCCGGGTGAAATATGCAGTATTTTATGTCTCCAATCCTTTTTCACCATCAAGAACTTACTGTAATCTGTGTCGTACAACCCAAGGAATATCTTCAACTTCATCCCCAACAACGGTGCCAAAAATGTTAGCACTGAGAGTCACCCTCAGATTGTTAGAGGATAAGCCCAGTACCCATTTGATTTAAATGATTAAAACAAGTAATACTTGGTGGATCAACAAGAAAAGAGTAAAAGGGATGGCATCAGACTGCTGCAAATACATTCTATTGGGCACGGAGTCATAACATTTTGCATATCATAGGCAATCATGATGCATACCAGACAAAAGGCTTATGAAAATATGGATAGAAGAATATAAGGTAAACAAAGAGAAGAATATCCACATAACAAAGATTCTTTCTGTAGTATAGATTAAAGAGTGCTTGAACAATAATCTATGATTAACAAGCAATTACCACAAATCCTTTGTAGCTCATTAATCCATTAACCAAAGGAAGCTTTTGATCTTCAAAATATGTAAATATTACTCAAGCAAGATGATAATAAAGAATGGAAACAAGATAAAAATAGTCTGGTATCACAACTTTCATGAATCTCTAATGGCAGAAATGCCAAAAACACATGCCCTCAGGCTTACAAATGAGCAACTCAACTGCTCCTCTAGCTCTCTCCTCTCTTGGATCATGAATCCAACCCTTCTCCAAGAGATCCCTCCTTAATTAAATAGAAAGTAGTATCAAAATATCCTTAGGAGGTCAAATCCCATCTCTTTCATTGGATTCTAGGCCTTGGAGATAGGTGGCAACAATCAAAGAGACAAAAATCCAACAAACTGCTAATTTTCAGGAAATTGTTGGAAGTCATTAATAATTTTTTTCCAACTCACTACATGAGGTCTTTAATGGAACTAAAAATTAGGTCCATGTTTCCCTTATCATCTAATTTATGTTTGAGAATTCATTCAAACCCTCCTTGACAGGTGACAACCTCCCAACAAGGCGAATATCCAATCAGCTATGCAAAACAAAGAGTTGGCAACACATTTTGCAGCGCACTGGTGTTTTAATTGTTTCTCTCAAATGCCAAACTAAGTCAGGCTGAAATTTGGTCAGCAAGTCAACAAGGATCCACAATAAATTTCAGAGAAACCCACATCAACGTTTTGGATTTATGATCAAATCTGTGAAAGCATCCACTACTAGAAATTTCGCAGCGCATGTCTCAATTTGTAGCGCCAAAGGAAAATCAAGTAGCCAAACCCTTTCCTAACCTCCAAACAAGATAAAAAATCTCATGGAGTACCTGATGGCTATAAGGTTGATGCTGGTAATTTTGAATTTTCACCAGGATGTCTACAACCTATCCAACCTACAACCATTTTCCTTAACTAGTTCACAACGCCAACTCAAATATAGCTTGCACACTTCCAGGAGGCAGTTAATTGATGGTATGACATAATGCCTGGAGATATGGTTAAATGTAGGCTCTAAAAACCATAAATCCTCCTTTACATGATCAATCTTATGTGTTAACACCACATGGCCCAACAAAATTCCAAAAGGTGCGCAGAAAATACATTTCTTCAAATTTAGTGAACTATGGCATTGTCTACACCTATCCAACATTAACCTGAGTATTTATATGAGATATTTCAATAGACTAAACACAGTCCAATCATCTAAGTAAAATTCAAGGAACTTATGAATAAATTCCTTAAAAGCTGTGACAACTACTCTTGAAAAAACTACAAGTGCATTCTTAAGCCTAAAAGGCATTACTGTGTACTAGTAGCTTCCCCACTTTGTTGCAAAAGTAGTCTTATGTTTGTCTTCCTGTGCAATATTAATCTAGTGATGTCCTAAAAATCCATTTGTAAAATAATAGGCCTCTTGCCCCCCTACATTCTCTATCACTTCATCTGTGAAAGGTGTTGGAAATGGATCATGCAGACATGCATCATTTAGCTTCCTTAGGTCTACACAAATCTTGATTCCCCTTTTTTCTTATCTTGTACTACCATTGGACTTATCCATTCTAATTCCACTACTGGTTCAATTGATCCAGGTGGATATCGATGCCCACCCACCTATTCCACTGGCTCGAAAAACAGTGTTCCACCTTGGAAATTTTTCAAGTTCCAAACTTCTGGGGCCGTTTTGAGGCCCTAAACGACATTTTTTGGGGATTCGAGGCCCAAGTGATTATATAAATAATAATCTAGGGCCATCTGAAATTCATTCTTCTTGGTTATACCTTTCCAACAATGTATCGAGCGCCCCAAACAGAGATCATATGCAAAAGTTACGCCCTCGAGAAGTTGACATATCAACTACCCTCATCGGGGCCCGCAAACCTTTTGGATTTTCATATTCCGGGGTTAGGGTTTTATATTTTCCTTATGTTAAAAATGCCTTGAGAGCCTCATTGTAACATTCATCTTCTTGCAAATGCAAGTCTCCATCACATCTCTTCTCAGAGATAAGTTGCCACCATTCTAGCGAGTCTTTCACTCTGTATTTTTACAGCTCTGTACAGTTCACACATTAATAGAAATTGTGCATTATTGTATCTCTGTGTTTATATCTATTATACATTTATGTTATATTGTTGGATATATGATACATCTCTATATATTTCTTTATTATATCTTCGCTCTCATTTCGTGCCGAAAATAATTCAGATCAGTGGTATCAGAGCAAGCTGCTCTTGATCGTTTTTCAGTGCATGTCCCCGACGAGGTCCGAGTATAGAAAGTTGAGACTTGAGCTTCTATCTCTTGAGGAAAATCGCTCTTGCACACCCAAGAAACCCTCCATGGTGGAAGAAAAGAAAAATGGTGGAGTAGAAGATTCTATTAATCTTTTGCTTGAACAAGCTCTCACGCGACAGAGGAATGAAATGATGGAGAATTTTTCCCACATCCTTCAACGCCTATTGATAACAACATGTGTGTCTTCATCAAGCGACCACTTTGGATGCACCTTGCCTTTCAAGGTACAAGTTAATTTTTACATTCTTGTATTTGAAGGACAGATAGATGCAGATACCCTAGAAAAATGGTTAAATTTGCTAGAAGGTTATTTCTATGTTCACAAATTATCCAACAGGGAAAATATCACCTTCACACTCCTTAAGGATCTTCCCCATGTCAAACATTGGTGGGAAACTTACTAGGAGAAAAGATCCATAGAGGAGTTTGGAATATATGCGGTTGAGCCCACTAGGGATTTTTTTGTTGATGCGGCCAAGGAACAATATTACCCTGTTGGTAATTATGATGACCAATACATGAGATGGATCACACTATGGAAAGAGAGGGGCCAAGAAGTGTCATAGTTCACCAATACCTTCCATACCTTACACACCAATCTGGGTATCAAATAATTCGAGCAACATCTGATTCTGAAATACTGTGGGGCTCTACACATATACATCCAAACTGAAATGGATTTTATGGAAATCTCATCACTGGGTGTTGATTATCGATATGTTGTTAAAATTGAGCAGAAATTTAAGCACCAGAACAAGTGGCAGTTCAGGTCTGCAAATCCGCAACAAAAAAAGTATGATAAAGAGGGCCCTAACAAACAACCTACCAAAAACCATTCTAGCCACAAGAAAAGAAGGGTCACGGGAAGACAAATAAGGACACTGGAAAGTGGTGTGATTTCCACAAAATCTTTGGTGGATGATATCAAAGACAAGGAGCCAAACCCTGATTCAGAATTTGATTCAGAAAATACTGGTAGAAGACAGATCATCGACGCAGACCCCACTACTATTGTCGCAACCCCAACAATTGAACCAGAAGAACACACATATCCTGAAAAGGGGGGGAACCTTTTTAATTCATAGATGTGGGTCAATGGGACCATGCTGCATTTTATTGTTGATAGTGGAAGCCAAAAGAACCTCATCTCAGCAGAGGTTGTCAAACAGTTGGGATTATCGACAATACCACACTTGCAGCCATACAACATTGGGTGGCTTCACCAGGGATGAGATCTTCGTGTCATCCAATAGTGTCGATTGTCATACAACATCAACCCTTCAAGGATGAGGTATTATGTGATTTTTCCCTGCTAGATGTCTGTGATGTTCTCTTGGGCCAGCCATATATGTGGAAGCGCCATACTATCTATGAGTCTCGACCTCGTAGTGTCATTGTTACTCTGGGGGGTCATATCTACAAGATACCATAGGTAGTTCCGACTATTGTCCCACCTAAATAGTGCCACAAGGTAATATCTCATACTACAAAATTCAGCTTCTTCATAGTTTGTTCAAAAGGTGAACAAAAGAACAACGCAACCATTGTAGCCTCAGTCCAAGCACGTTTTGTCCAACATAAGCAGGTCGACAAGATTAAAGAAAATTGGAAGGATTCTTTATGAACACAATAATATCATGTAGCCATACTTGTTAAAAAGGTCCAACCCTTCCAGCCACAGGTTCGTGACAACATTCAACAAGATAAGCAACACAACTTCTCCAGCAAGGCAAGCAACTCACCAAGATTCAGATTCAGTAAACATTTCCCCCTCTCCCCCGGGAACTCAACGCAATGTATACCATTTCTTCCTAAGGAGGGAGGATTGATCCAGGTGGATATCGGTGGCCACCCACCTATTCCACTGGCTCGAAAAACAATTTTCCACCTTGGTAGTTTTTCGACAGTTTTTCTGGTTCCAAACTTTCGGGGTCGTTTTGAGGCCATAAACGATGTTTTTTGGGGATTTGGGGCCCACAAAAATATCATAACCACAATCTTGGGCCAGCCTAAAGTCGTTATTCTCGGTTAGACCTTTCCAATGATGTATCTAGCAACCCAAATGGAGATCATATGCAAAAGTTACGCCCTCATGAAGTTGACGTATCAACTACCCCCATCATGGCCCACAAACCTTTTGGATTTTCATATTTCAAGGTTAGGGTTTTAGATTTTTCTTATGTTAAAAAGGCCTTGAGAGCCTCATTGTAACAATCATCTTATTTTGAATGTGAGTAGCCATCCCATCTCTTCTCAAAGATAAGATGCCATCATTCTAGCGAGTCTTTCACTCTATATTTTTACAGTTATGTACATTTCACACATTAATAGAAATTGTGTATTACGGTATAAGTGTGTTCATATCTCTGATATATTTCTGTTATATTGTTGGATATATGATACATCTTTGTACATTTCTTTATTATATCTCCGCTCTCATTTCATGCCGAAAATAATTCGGATCAGTGGTATCAGAGCAAGCTGCTCTTGATTGTTTTTCAGTGCATGTCCCGAACGAGGTCCGAGTATAGAAAGTTGGGACTCGAGCTTGTCTCTCTTGAGGGAAATTTCTCTCTCATGCCCAAGAAACCCTCCATGGAGGAAGAAAATAAAAACGACGGAGAAGAATATTCTATTAATCTGTTGCTTGAACAAGCTCTCACGTGACAGAGGAATGAAATGATGGAGAATTGTTCCCACGTCCTTCAACGCCTACCGATAACAACAACTACGTATTCATCAAGCGACCACTTTGGAGGAGCCTCACCTTTCAAGGTACAAGTTAATTTTGACATTCTTGTATTTGAAGAACAAATAAATGTGGATTCCCTAGAAAAATGGTTAAATTTGCTAGAAGGTTATTTCTCTATTCACAATTTCTCCTATAGGGAAAAGATCACCTTCGCACTCCTTAAGGCTCCACCCATGTCAAAATTTGGTGGGAAACTTATTGGGAGAAAATGTCCACAGAGGAGTCCAGAATATATGGGGTCGAGCCCACTTGGGATTTTTTTGTGGATGAGAACAAGGAACAATATTACCATGTTTGTAATTATGATGACCAATACATGAGATGGACCACACTACGGAAAGAGAGGGGCCAAGTAGTGTTAGAGTTCACCGATACCTTCCATACCTTGCACACCAAGTTGGGTATCAAATACTCCAAGCGACATCTGGTTTTGAAATACCGTAGGGCTTTACACAGATACATCCAAACTGAAATGGATTTTTTGTACATCTCGTCACTAGGTGTTGCTTATCTATATGTTGTTAAAATCAAGTAGAAATTTAAGAACTAGAACAAGCGGGAGTTAGGGTCTGCAAATCTGCAACAAAAAAAGTATAATAAATACAACCCTAACAAGCAACCTCCTAAAAACCATTTCAGCCACATGAAAAGAAGGGCCGTGGGAAGACGAAGAAGGACACTGGAAAGTGGTATGATTTTCAAAAAATCCCTTGGCACAATACCGATGAATGTCTCTCAAAATAGTCATTGTGGTCGAGATCAAAGACAATGATCCAAACCCTAATTCAGAATTTGATTCAGAAAATACCAGTAGAAGACAGATCATTGATGCAGACCTCACTACTGTTTTCACTACCGCAATAATTCAACCAGAAGAACCAACAGATCTTGAAGAGGGGGAGGGCCTTTTTCATTCACAGATGTGGGTGAAGGGGACCCCGCTGCATTTTATTGTTGATAGCGGAATCTAAAATAACCTCATCTCAGCAAAGGTCGTCAAACAATTGGGATTGTCGAAAACACCACACCCGCATCCATACAACATCGGGTGGCTTCACCATGGATGATATCTTTGTGTCATCCAAAAGTGTCGATTGTCATACAACATCCAACCCTTAAAGGATGAGGTATTATGTGATGTTTCCCCGTTGGATTTCTATGATGTTCTCTTGGGCCAACCATATATGTGGAAGCGCCATGCTATCTATGAGTCTCAACCTCATAGTGTCATTGTTACTATGGGGCGTCATCTCTACAAGATACCAGAGGTAGTTCTTACTACTGTCCCACCTAAACAATGTTGCAAGGTAGTATCTCATACTACAAAATTCAGCTTCTTCACAGTTTTTTCAAAAGGTGAACAAAAGAACACCGCAACCACTGCAGCCTTAGTCCTAGCATGTTTTGTCCAACAGAAGCAGGTCGATAAGATTAAATAAAAGAGAAAGGATTCCTTATACACATATTCATCTCATGTATCTAGACTGGTTAAAAAGTTCCAACCCTTCCAGCCACAGGTTTGTGACAGCCTTCAACAAACTAAGTAGTGCAACTTCTCCAACAAGGCAAGCAGCTCACCAAGATTTGGATTCAACAAACGCTTCCCCCTCTCCCCCAGGAACTCAACATAATGGATACCATTGCTTCCTAAGGAGGGAGGATTTATCTAGGTGGATATTGTTGGCCACCCACCTATTCCACTGGCTCAAAAAATAGTTTTCCACCTTGGCAGTTTTTTGGCAGTTTTTCAAGTTCCAAACTTTCGGGGCCATTTTGAGGCCCTAAACGACATTTTTTGGGTATTTGGGGCCCATGATACTATTAGAGGCACAAGCCTAGGATAGTTAAAATTATTTCTTCTCAGTTATACCTTTCCAACGATGTATCGAGCGCCCCAAACGGAGATCGTATGCAAAAGTTACGCCCCCAAGAAGTTGATGTATCAACTACCCCCATTGGGGCCCGCAAACCTTTTGGATTTTCATCTTCCGGGGTTAGGGTTTTAGATTTTCCTTATGTTAAAAAGGCCTTGAGAGATTCATTGTAATAATAATATTCTTGTGAATTCAAGTAGTCGTCACATCTCTTCTCATAGATAAGCTACCACCATTCTAGCAAGTCTTTCACTTTGTATTTTTACAGTTTTGTACATTTCGCACATTAATAAAAATTGTGTATTACTGTATCTTTGTGTTTATATCTATGATATATATATTTTTATATTGTTAGATATATGATACATCTTTGTAAATTTCTTTATTATATCTCCTCTCTCATTCCATGCCGAAAATAATATGGATCATCAATAATCCTTGCTTCTAACATTATGTCTATCTCTGCCTTTACCTTCTCTTTATACTTCATATTTAGTCTATAATGTCTTTGTCTTACATGTTTAGCACCTGTTTTCAAAGGGATATTCATTTCTCCTAGATCACCAGTTATACCTTTCATTTATGAGAATGTAGTTGGGAATAGATCTTGATACTCACCCAGTAAATATGCAATCTTCTCCACAGTTTCATCATTCCAATAATCACCTATCTGTGCAAAATTTGGATTTTATTTGTCCCAATATTTACCTTTTGTGTCTTTAGTGGATGTGCATACATAGTAGATTCAATCTCTGGTCCTTCTACTATGTGTTCCCCCTCATTTTTAGGTACTTGTATATTCCTTGGATCTTCCTCGTCTTGTTCTTATTTAGCAACATTATAACATTCTAGTAATTCATGGACAATCATAGAAGCTATTTGTGCACTACACACATGTACCACCTCCATCGGCTCTTCTTCTGAAAAGATCTTAGTTTGAATGGATTGTAAGGTTGCATATACTAATGGAGATTCATGTTAAAAATTAAATATTACCTTAAACCTTTGAATTAGTTGGTCCTAATTCAATGTTTCGCTGTGCATTTCTAGTTCCAAGTACCAGTTCTTAGGAGTTGTATCTAGTGTATGTATAAACCTATGAACCCATTCCTTCTTCGGGATCGAAATACATATGTTTTTGCACTGCTCAACATGATATGTTGGATCACTTACCCTTGTGTACTTATATGAAATATACTCCACCTCGGTATTGAATCTAACTTGCATTAGTCTTCTACACTGCGACTAGTCTTCCATTCCCTCTTTATGTGCAACTCACCATTTGGCTGGAGTGGCCTTTAGGAAAACATCTAATGGCAACAGTATTTTTTGTTCGAGTATCTGCAACTGAAACATATGTATGAAAGATTCTATGTCAATCAAACCATCATATTTGGGTGGATCACATAACTATGTTCCAATCCAATGCAATGATCGAGTTATGCATGCCATCGTCTAATTGATACTTCATGCATTCTCTGTTGCCAATGTTCTAAACCTTCCTCTGAGTCTGACGCACATGAGATAATAATTCTCCAACTTAATGCACCATCTGTAGTGGGGTTAGCATAGTCATCCATTTGTGCAATCATATTATACAAGTTCTGAATTTTGTTCCCTCTAGTTGGTTCAATATAGCTCTTTCCTTCTATCGGATCCAATGATGTAGTAACCTTCAATTTTCCTACCTCAAATATCATTTCCCTCATTTTCATGTTATAATTTCCTAATTTTCAAAGTCCCATTCAAGTCCCATTAGCATTGGGTAGGGTTGACTATCAGTAATGATCTCAATGACTTCAAAATCTGTTATATTACGCACACCATCTATATTTATAGGTGCTCATGTCAATCAACCAATTGGTACTATCTTGTGTTGGTTTGCCAATCTTAACTGGACAGGAGACCAAATCAACTTGGATTTCCCCATCATTTCCCATGTCTACTTTGGTAACACATTTACATCAAAACCCAAGTATAAAATAACATTATCCACATCACATTCCCCAATCTGCGCACTTAATCTAAATTCTTTGTTGGTCCTCTTTTTGTGCAGTACATGATTCACTACCCTCTGTGCAGTAGGAATTTCCCTTTCTTGTGCGCAATGATCAATCATGTCACATAGTGAACTCAGCGTAGTTTCATCTTTCATCAATTCTACTCAAATTCTCATAAATTCTCTTACAATACTTACCTTCTCAAGTGGCTTTTCCGGTATAGTACGATCATAGACAAAAGGCGCATATGATGTTGATGCTACCCAATCTGGTCCTAGTATCTCTTTTCTTTCCCTCTGATACATCTCCTTTTCTTGTTGAGGGTCAAATGTTAGCATAGGTCCTGCTAATTTCCTCACCCATTTCTCAACCTGCCTTCCTCCATTCATTGCATCATCCCATGTTCTAGTTCCTCCGCGCATGACAACTACTATTCTAGGTCCTTCATTGTGTTTCTCGACTGATATCTTTTGTACGTTCTTATTTGGGTTTTGGTTCTGATTCCCTATTTCCTTCCACTTCGCAAGTAGTTGAGTATAGTGTTATGTCGTAGGATCCAGTTCTCTATAATAAGTGAAGGTTGTACAAGGATTCGGGCAGTCACGAGTTAAGTGTCTCGGTTGATTACAATCGTAACATTTTATTGGTCCTCTACCTCCTCCACCAAATTTTCCTCTTCCTCGACCTCTACCAAATCCTCCTTGATTTCTTGGATTAAATCCTCTCTCATTATTATACTATGGACCACCTCCTTCCGTCGTGAAATTCTCCTCTTGAATCCTATACATATATGAAGTGCGCTCTCTCATCAAATCGAATGCATGACAATCCTTCTCTTTGTGCCCAATTGATTTGAAAAATTTACAAAATAAGTTCCTTGGTGTACTCTTGTATTTATGCAATAATGGACACTCAGTCAGATGATGTCTCAATTCCTTACATATTTCACAGTATCCCCCTCCTGGTAGTGGATTCGGTGTTCTAGTCACCAAGAACTATGAAAAAGTTGGGCATTCATCCTTATGGTGGCCTTCAGCCCTACACTTGGTACACCAAACTTGTTCCCACTTCTCCTTCCCTTTATCATTTATGCTAATTGGATTGTTAAGGCAACTAAATATGTTTGAACTTGTGCCATGCCCCCACCATATCCTACAGGGGATGCTTCCAGCTTCATTGCAATCTCCAAAGCTTCAGGCTATGACATAACCTTCTGTTGAATAAATGATCGGTGAATGTGTGGTAGTATTCCTGCAATAAAAACTTCTTGGTGTTGTTGATAAGGGATTTGGAATGTCAATCTACCCATCAAATCCTTAAATATTTTATCATAGTCCCAAATTGATTCATTCTGCACCTGTTTGATTTCCTTCAACTCTGTAATGTATTGCGACTCATATTTTGGAATCTTGAAATCTTTCAACAATGCTTGTCTAACTTCTACTAAAGTCCTTTCTTGTCATGTAGGTGTGGTACACTGCGGTTTCATGTACCAGACCAATGTGTGACCTCTAAATGTTGTTTCCAAC
>SNQJ01S0180019.1:0-19455 GCA_010110895.2 Picea sitchensis | reverse complement strand
TTTGGTTTGTTTTAGTTGATCCAACAAGTCATCAATCCTCAACAAAGGATATCTATTCTTGATGGTGATATTATTCAAGGAACGATAGTCAATACACATTTTGAAACTTCCATATTTCTTTGGCACCATGATGATGGGTGAACGACAAGGTGATGTATTGGGTTTGATGACTCGTTTCTCCAAAAAATGATGCAACTGCTTCTTTACTTCATTTTATTCTATGACAGGCTGCCTATACAGTCCAATGTTAGGCAATGGTGACTCTGGAAACAATTAAATCTCATGTTCAACCTCTCTTTTGGGTGTTAATCCCCGAGGCTCTTGAAACACTTCCTTGTAGGATTCAATCAGTTGTTGTAATTGTTGATGATGCTCGCCACTACATCCATCCAAGGATGCCTTCATCTCCAACTTGTTGTGTTCTCCTTGCCTTTCCTTCTCTTAGGAAAAACAAGACAAACTTCGTTGTACTACTCATGATTCTTCTTTCCTGATGAACACTAATTAGAGAGATCTTAGTTGTGTCCTTGTGTGCATTTATGCCATAATATTTTCCATCCTTGACTAGCATATACTGGTTTGCTTTCGTTCTGAAAAATGGTGCTCCTCACGTACAAATATGGAATTCCCAAGATGACTCCAGATATATCCATATGAACCACATATGGAACTACTTCATTAGTAAAGTTTTGATTGATGGAAAACTTAAATTTTCATTATTATCTCACTTTCAATTCCATATCTTGCCTTACCCATCCCAACATGTATGGATGTGAATGATCTTGAGATTCCATCCCAAGATTCTCAACTAGTTTCACAAAGATCAAATTTAATTGTGACCAGGATCAAACAAATAATCCACTTTGTTCTACTTCATGTGGATTTTAATGTAGAAAAGTTTAGTCATTGTCTTCTTCTCCTTGTGATTACAACCAACTAATACTACCTCTTTCTGAATATTATTGCAATTAATATTCCCTTCTAGGTCTGAGGTGATATCCACCTGTTCCTTGATATCCCTAATATCATTGCTTTCTTCTTCCTTTTCTGAAAATATTTGGGGCACTTCTCAGGGTGCAATTTCCAACATTTCTCTCAGTTTGTCCCTTCCTATCACATAGTTTAAATTGTTGGATGGACATAATTTCTTCTTGTTTTGCTACCACAATGTTCTTCTCACTCCACTTCTTCTTGTTTTTCTTCTTTCTTTGCTGCTATTTTGGTTCTACTTGCTTATAAGTACTTGTTTGTTGCTTCCACTTGTCTCCCTCAAGGTAATGTGCTTTACTATTGGCCTCAACAATTGTCTTTGGTCTAAATAACACAAATTGTCTATGAATATGAGGTAAAAATGTTGAGTTTAAAGCAACTACAAGAGCCATTCTCCGAGAGGGTGGCAAAGACCCTAGCCGAGATCTAGGGCCCCCAGTGCACTCATGGGGTACTTGGTTTGGGACCAAACAATCAGTGCCATGGCAAAAGACCCTTNACCCCTGAGAGGGCCCCCAGTATATGAATGGGGTTCTTGATCTGGGACCAAGCAGTAAAGACCCCTGAGAGGGCCCCCAGTATATGACTGGGGTTCTTGGTCTGGGACCAAGCAGTTAAAGTCCCTAGATATGTCTAGGGCCCATGGACATGGTCCAGGGTACCCATGCCTAGAGCATGGGTTGATCCTTGGTCTTGTACCTTGGTGGATAAGACCCCATAAATGTTCTGGGGCAACCTGGTCCTTGATCAGGTGTTTTGTGGTGCATGACTCCCTTTGAAGGTGGGCATGACCACATGAGGGATGTATCCCATATGAAATGATGATAAAGTTAATAAGGTCACCTTGAAAATGAATGGACAAGTATTGCCACCAAGCAACCCCACCTAAAACCCCTTTACCCTCGCTTGTGTTTTGTTTGGGGATTTGTTTTGTCTTAAGGGTTAATTAAAATATTAATTAAATGTTTTAATTATAGCATGTTTAAATCAATATTTATATTAATTAAAACATGTTATTTTTAATTATTATTACCCTTATGTTACCCTAGCCTAAACGTATAAATAGAGGCCTACCCTCTACCCTTCATACACAATCTATGTTATTTTTCAAAACAGAGCAGACTTCCTCCTTGCTTGTTGCGGCCTCTCTTCTGCAACAACAACTGTGATTGTCTAGTGATTTTCGTCCCTCTCTTTCTGCTTAAGTTTACTGTTGTCTACTTCTGGTGTGGGGTTGATGCAAGGGCTATTACTGGATTGTTCTATGATGTAGTATCTGAAGCTTCCATCCTTTCTAGTTGGGTCTTGGCCTTCTTCTAAAAAATATGACCTCTCTCCATTGGGTCGTGGCCTTCTGCTCATAGATCTGGCCTCCCTTCTTTGGGCCGTGGCCTCTCCTCACCGATCTGGCTGATATACATTGGGCCGTGGTCTACCTTGCATAGATTTGTCTCCCTTCATTGGGACGTGGCCTCTCCTTAACAGATCTAGCCTTTATCCATTCAACCATGCCCTCTAATTGTGTATTTAGGATAGTCATACCCCTTTGGCACAAGGGTTTTATCTGCTGGAAAGTTCTGTGGGTACAAGGGTTTGATCATATAATTTTTGTGTGGTGTTTTAAGTGTTTTTCTCCTCCTGGTGGCAAGAAAGTCCTTTCATCTCTAGGAAGAGATCGAACCTATATGGTAAATCTATGAACCTGACTTTTTTTGAGCATATATTCAGTAGATCTTCATCACCTATGTTGTGGTGCTCTCCTTGAGAATTTGAGGTAAGTCTTTGGGGTAAGATATTCTAGTTATGTCATGGGGTTTGTTATTTATCTTCTAAAGTTTATCATTATTAGTCGCTGTCTGAAACTTAAGATCCTAATTCTGCTCGAACTCTTAACTCCTAGTTTAGATCTTTTTCATATCCACTAAAGTAGATCAGTTTCTTCAATCATATCTATCCTTGATTTAAATTTGCTTAAGATACAGTAAGCCTGTATCAATACTATTTTCTGTCTTGATGATCTAATGCTTACTGACTAGGAGATAGATCATTGTTTGAGTTCTTAGTCTGATCAGATATGAGTATTGTGTGTTCTTAAAATTGGTTAATAGTTATGGATCTATAGTTATGTTCTAGTTGCTATTCTAGGCTGATTTAAAAAAAAAGACATCTCTAATGCATTACTTCTCTATTTCTAACATGGTTTGAGGAGCTAAGGGTGTGAAGAGAGCTCAAAGATATAATCTTGAGCCTACACGGATCCACTTTATTAGGGTTGTTTTCCAGATTATAGTCATCTAATCTAACACAGATTCAAACATGAATTCCTTATCAATTAAAGCTTAAGACAGACTTGTAGGGGATGCAAACTTTAATGCTTGGAAATATAGAATAGTAAACATTCTTGAAGATAATCATCTAGAAGAGTTGATCTCTAGGGAGATGGAAGAACCCTCGAAACAAATGATATCTGAGAAGGAAACAAGCCAAGGCTAAAAGAATCATTTTTTATTCTATCTAAGACAACATGATGCCCATCATTGGTCATCCAAGGACTGTCAAAGATTGTTTTGATGCCTTGGAAAATATTTATGAAAAGAAGGCACCAACTCATAAAAATTTTGAAGAAACAATTAAGTACCTTGAAAATAAACATGATCTACCTTCTTCTCTAAGATTTCACCATTACTAGAGATCAGCTTATTGCAATAGGATTTCCTATAGATGATGATGATCTTGTTCCAGAGCAACTTGTGATGGACTTCCCAATTCTTGGGGAGTTTTTCTTACTGTCAAGTAAATGGAAGGGGTAACCCTAATTTTCGAAAGGTGTATGGTGCCAGAATATAAAGGAAGACTAGCAATGAGTTATTCAATTCCTGAAAGATGGCACCCTTGTGAACAGAAATGGAAGAGTTCCCAAAGTCTAAAGGAAAAGGTAAGAAACCCAAGGTAAGATATCTCACCTCAATCCTCACTTATCTAAAGTTAAAATGTTTTAAATGCAATAGCTTCTGGGACATTATGTAAGGGTTAAGGAACACTCCCTCTCAGCAGAAAAGAAGATGAAGATTTCAAGCCTCAGTTGCCGCTGAAGAGGCTAAACCCAAAGAGGAGCCTCAAAGAGACAAACCAAGGCTGCCACCAAAAAGCAAGAACAACAAAGGGAATGTTATCTTATCTCGGCTCTTTCATTTTTTATCACCAAGTTAGATGAGATTTGGCTAATAGACAACAGTTCTTCTAGACATATGATAGGCTTCAAACAAATACCAAACCCCTATCAAGACAAGAAATTCAAGGCGAGGGTTTAGAACTTGGCACACTGTAGGCCTAAAGGTTTGGATCTACTTCTTTCCGGTTTCACTTAGGTAATATTTTTCACATTGATGAAATTATTTATGTACCTGGTTTAAAGAGAATTTAATTTTTGTTCCAGTTTTGGAAAGTAAAGGTTACTCAATAACTTTCTCCAAAGGGAATGTCCTCATGTGGTCCTCAAATGAAGATTTAAATACTGCTATAATATGGAACTCATGAGAATTTGTTTATAAGATTCGGTCAGTTGTTCAAGCTCTAGTTCATGAGAGGATCAATCCCTGCGAGCTTTGGCACATAAGGTTTGGACATCTAAACTATAATGCACTTCCAGGTTTGAAAGATGGTTACAGGTATGCCAGTATTTTCTTATGAGCATGATAGTGTTTGTAAAAGGTTGTTCACTTGGTAGAATACAAAGAAACCCTATCCTCTAGGTAATAGAAAATCAAATGAAATTTTGGATTTAATTCATTATGATCTTTGTGGTCTTATGTCTGCACCTTCCATGAATAGTTGTATTTATTATATCATTTTATTGATAGTTGTTCTAGTAAAACTTGGATTTATTTCTTAAAACTAAAAGTGAATCTTTAGGATTTCAAAGAAGAGCACCTTCAGTTTTAGGCGGATAATGGTAAAGATTTGACTCAACTCAAATCAAGGCAGACTTCTGTCTGACATAGGTCAGAGGCTAATTGTTCCATACAACCCCTCGTGAATGGAGTTCTTTGAAAGAAATAATAGACTATGCTCGTGAAGAAACCGGGCCATTATGTATGAACAAAAATTACCTTTATCACTTTGGGCCAAGGCTTCCAGTACTGCAATCTGTTCAGGAATGGTGTCACACAAAGCCCTTAGGCCAATCACGAAGAAGTTTTCACCGGATGTAAGACTTTAGTTGATCACTTAAGAATATTTGGTGATCCAGGTCTATATACACATTCCAAGAAGGTTGAGCTGGAGCCCTCAGGTAGAAAGGAGCTTTTGGGATACGATTGAGACCTCAAAAGTTATGGAGATTTATATCCTTGGTCAAAGAAGTTCATCGAGTAGCGAGGGCGTGACTTTTGAGAGGAGAAACAACTTTTAGTCGGGCGGATAAATTCCATGTGATTAGGAGGAGAAGGAAGCTCCACCCACTGATCCTTGGGACTCTCCTCTTCCAAATGGCTGGAGGGAGGGAAACCTCGGAGACTTCAGTGGATCCCTCAGGGATACTATTGAGTTTCCAAATGGAGATACCTCTAGCGAAAAGGGAAGCCGACACAGTTGTTAGAAATTCATTGAAAGAAGTAGAAAATCATTCAACTCCTAAGGGAACCTTTAGAGAGGCAAGAAACGGAATGTTACTCGGTCTGCATGGCTCATTTAAAAATGATTGATTGAGAACCTTCCACATTTATTTGAAACCTCCAAACATCAAATTGTGGAAAGATGCTATGAATGAAGATATGATTCTATTCTAAAGAGTGATGTATGGACCATAGTTCCTAGACCTCATGGAAAATGATGGTAACTCAAAATGGCACAAGATTAGTATAGAAAATGGCTGAGTATTAAGAAATCTAGTGAGATTTGTGGTTAGGTGGTTTCTCTCGAGAGAAGGAATTGACTATGATGAGATTTTTCTCGGTTATGCGGTATACTTCAATCAAGATTATTATCTCACTTACTTGTTGGAGTTTTTGGTTGGAAACTTCTGTGGTGGGCGTTAGTACTTCTTTCTAAATGGAAATTTAGAATAAGAATTATATATTGAGAAACCTGAAGGTTTGATGATACATGATAAAATATCTCACGTGTGCAAACTCAAGAAAGCCACATGCTGAGGTTGAAACAAGTTGGTATGGTAGAATAGATAGTTTTCTACAAAGTATTGGATTCACCAAGAGCATAACAGATCCAAATATTTATATAAATATTGTTCAAAATCACCCAGTTATCATAGTCTTATACGTAGATGATATGTTCCTCATAGGAGAGGAACATCTTATAGATCATACTAAGAGGGAGCTTTCTAAAGGATTTGAAATGAAAGACTTGGGGCTCATGCACTATTTTTTGGAGTTAGAGGTTTTGGTAGAAATCGGGGAGATATTTCCTCATGGGGTAAATATCAGGATTGATGTACTTCATAGATTTAGCTACGATGGACTGCAAGTCCATGATAAATCGAATGTTCTCTAACCTAAAGAAACTACAAGATCAGGATACTGGTTCAGAACCAGTCAGAAAAAGTATGATATATGACTTGTGGGAAAGAAGGAAAACGGAAGTGAGGAGAAATGTTCCCAATGGCTCTTAAAGATGAAATAAAGCCCCTAAGTAAATGTGAAAGCTTAGCTACGGAAGGAACATGTTTCGAGCTTATGAATCGATATGCGAGTATGGTAAAATATGTTAATGTCTGGTTTTAGAGCCATGGGGGCTATGTTCATATAGAGAATAGAATCAAAACCATAGCCAGGCACATGGATTCTCTTTTGCCTAAACGGTATGCAGACAACCATTAAATTAAAATACACTTCATTAACCATTCATTAAATTATAGTACATACAATTCCACTTGCTGGGCAAATGGAAATTCGACTTGTGACAACACACAAAACTTGAGTACTTGAAACCAGGCTTATGCAAACCAACATTCTTTGGTTTCGACCAAGCTCTTATTTATTCGACAATGGGAAATTTATAGGCTCGTTGGTTTATCTCTATGATCCTCAGTGACATATGTGAAGCCTCCTTACATCATTAATAGCCAAAGAACCTTGTTCTTATTGTGGGGAAACATAATATAGAAGACTAAATTGACCAGGAGGATAGTTTTAAGTTTAAGCATCCCCAACTCTTCCAACTTCTCTCTGGTCCATTTCTCCTTCTTTTCTTTGTTTATTCGTCTTTTCTCCCACATGGAAGGTCTCATAGAAAGTCTCATTACTCCTTAGCTAAAAATATACCATCACAATTTATATCCATTACATACAAAAACAAAAATCAATCATGATGACATAGGGCCCTTCACACCAACAAATTGATCTCTTTCTTAGTCTATAACCTTAAAATTTACATGTGTTGATCATCTTAAATCCTGTGCCGATAACCAATTGTTCTTTTGGAATCCCGATTTGGATGGAGTAGATGTTATGTGGCTGTCAACTATTTGGGATAGTGATCTTGATTGAAAAAGGTTGACCAATGGATATGTGTTTAATATGTTTGGTGGAGCAATCCACTAGATGAGTAAAGAGGCGGATGGTAGTATTATATGCGACAATAGATGTTGAGACATGGTTTCCACCATGCACCAATATTGATAGAAACAATTTGGTTGCATGGGCTATATTCATTATTAGAGTTTGAACAATGATGATGAGGATAAATTTCACAGCAAATGAAGTGCAATATTTTTTGCAAAGAACCAAGCTTATCATTCTAGAATGAAGAATATTGATGTACAATACCATTTTTGTAAGAGACATGGTGGAAAGTAAGGCTAAGGCGGTTTTTTTGTAGAAGGTAGACACTTTGGAAAACATTGCAGACTCTTTGACCAAGTATATGAGTGTAGTGAAGCTCTCTTGTTGTAGAGAGGCAATGTGCATTGCTAGCTTGGGTCAGTGAACAAATTTTAGGGTCCTGTATACGCAAAGAATACAACAAGTGGGAGAATGTTGGAGTTGTTATATTATTTTTCATTGGAAACACATTTCTTAATGGCTACTAGGGATGATTGACATTAGTTAATTCAAGTCCATGAATTAGAACAAATGGTAAATAGGACATACTGGCCCGGAGGTCGTGAGGTATTAGACTAGAGGAGCCGAAAGGTTAACCTATATAGATGAATTGATTAATATCGATTGGTAGTGTTGGTTTCTGGAGTTGACTAGTACTTTCGAACAGTGGTCAAAACCTATAAAACAATCCTGATATTCACATGATCACAACCAATCATCTTCATGGATTTGTAAAATATTTGGGTGCCACGAATTAAGGTTTTACATATTGTATATGACTATACATATAGAATTATGTATTATTGTCTAAGGTTAAGTTGTTGTAAACTCTCAATTTAGAGAGAGTTTTGTATCTTGTGCATCGATAGAGAGAGTCATGGGTATATGATGGTCATGAAGATGTAATACAAATGGTTGTAGAGTTTTTCTTGTGTTAAATCAAGGGAGTAGGATGATGAATTGTGTCTTAGGTGTGGACCAATGTTATTCATCTAATCTTTATTCGATGAATGAATAAGACAATGAAGGAGCATGAGTCATTCAAGTGTTGTTTGTTTTCAGTTAGGGTTTCTGGGGTAAATCTATGTAATACTTGTATGTGTGATTTCCATTGTTTTAATTTACATTTAGTATGTCTTCTCTCTCTTGGTTGGTTCAGTTTCTCTATAGATATGAGGATATGTGGATCCCTTGGTGGAATACCCTAGCACTTTTGGGATAAGTGGACATTATATTGACATATCCATTTGGTTGGCTTCATCATGGAATAGAACACTTGGTATATATCCCTCTTCTTGTTGAATAAATTGTTGTCATACGATTCCAAAGGTAAGTAAGTATTCACATATAAATATTCAAAGGGAAATGTGACTTTCAATAAATAAAAAAATTGGAATTAAGGATTAGAAATGAAGTTATGTGAGAGAATTGGAGTGAAAAACATGAGAAGTGGATTAAAAAGGTAAAATTGAAAGTGGAGTAAAAGTGCACATGGTATTTGCACATGGTTTTAAACCCATGGTGGTATTTTACCCATGGTATGTTGAAAATAAATAAAAAATAAATAAAGGGAAATTTATTTATTTATTTGGCAAGTCATGTCTTTTCAAATGAACATGACTTTTCATGTAGAACTAATGGTAGCATTATAAAGGGAGGAAGAGGGTAGTGAGAAATAGTAATAGAGAGTGTGGGTGAAAATGTAATATTCTTATGCATATCATTTGAGAATTAACAATTGAATATCATTCAAGAAGAGATGATTAAATATTAGCAGATCAGATATGATGTTCTAGCAAATAGATCCGACATTATAGCAAACAAAATTTGCAAAGGAAGATCTAAGGTAGAAGTATAAGAAAAAGAAAGAAGATCTGGTGAAGGTAGAGATAAAGAAAAAGTAGCGAGTGCCGAGAATATCAGGAAAAAGTAGAAGGAGGGAGCATTGAGCAACTCTGATGAGAGAAGGAGTGATTTTTGAGATGATATGGAAAAATTAGAAGTAGTGACTACAGAGCTGATCTGGCAAAAGAATAACTAGAGAGTGCAAAGCAGATTTGGTGAAAATTAGAAGTAACGTGCGCATAGCATATTTGGTGAATACAAAAGTATCAAGTAGACCAATGAAGGAAATTCATATGAAAAACTTGTAAACATGTAAGTAGGTTGGTTCCTACAAAAAAAAATAGTTGTAAAAGGATTGGTGTCTCTAGGTCAGTTACTTACTACAAATAATAGAGAGGGGATTGGTGTCTACTATGGAGTCAGTTCTACAAACAACATAAGAGTTGAATTGTCTCATGTAGGTGGGTACCCACAAACAAAAGGGGATAGATGTCTCACATAGGTAGGGTCTTCCTACAAATAGCATAGGGGATCAATCTCTCTAGTAGGTTGGTGCATACAAACATTTGTAACCATAGGTTTATGCCCACTGGAATTTACAAAGTTTGTGTGTTTTCTCAGAAGGGTTTACATGAATATTATGTTTGTTATTTACATTTGTGTGATTGCTTCATTATGGTTTATGAATGTTAAAATAAAAATATATCCTTATATTGATTCACCCCCTCTTAGTATCACGTGTGTTCTCAACAATTGGCATCGAGTTGGTTCCCTTTGGAAACAGTCCCAACCAACTTGGAAAGGTAGATCACAAAAGGAGCACACATGGCGGTCAAAAGAACATCGGAAACATGGCTCTGGTTTTTGAAGAAATAAACTATTCCCTCCAGAGTATAAGGATGTGAACATATCTAATGGCCCTTGGTTTTGATATTAGGAAATATTTCATGAATGTTTATAAATCTCCAACATCTCCACCAACATATCAGTTTGGAAAGAAGGCTAGTGAAAATAATGAAAATCCATGAATGCCATCTTGTGTGGACTATCAAAATCAAAGTTTTTCAAAGTAATGCATTGCAAATCCGTGAAAGAAATTTGGAATGACTTCAAACAATCCGTGAAGGTGATGACAAGGTCAAGAGGCTAAGCTTCAAACTCATAGAAGATAGTTCAAGAGTTTGAAGATAAAAGATGAATAAAATATTATGACGACGTCTATCTCCTTGCGTGGGCCGAAATTGTCAACACCATCAAGGACTTGGTGAAACAATTGTAAAATGAATGATTGTGCAAAAGGTGTTGAAGTCACTCACACTTGAGATTTGATGCCAAATTTTTTTCCAAGAAGGAAATAAAGGATCTTGATAAGTGACAATTGATGAATTGCATGGGATCCTCACTACGTTTGAAATGAGGATTGAAGAGGAAAAAACATAAAAAAGGAAGCAACTTTCAAATCCTCAAAGAAGATGAAGAACAAACAACACAAATCAAGGGATTGTTTGAGCTATGAATTAGATCTTGAGAGGAAGCAAATTTTTGAGAAAACTCAAAAAGGGATATGGAAAATACAAAGGTAGAAGTTCCTTTTAAATGTTTTAACTTTGGAAAAGTAGGACATTTTGCTAGAATGTCCATATGTGAAAAATGAAGTAGTGATAATGAAGAGACTATAACATAAAGATAAAACATCATCAACATAAAAATAACACAAACAGGACAAGCATGAAAGAAGAAGAACCCTTATAAGCACATGAAGAGCCTCTACTCAAAGGGATAGGCATTCATCTAAAGAAAGAAATGAAAGTAGTTATGGTAGTGATAGAGAATAAACTCTTTCTATGGAAATCAAAACAAATATTGATGAAGACAAAAGAATGGATTAGGATAGAGGAGGAAAATGTTGAAGCAGGATGGAGAAGTGGATCTTCAATAATAACTTGTGTGTGCCTTAGGAGAAATAAAGAAGCTCAGGAAAAATAATTTGAAACAAAAGAGCGGTTCTTGGTGTGAAGAAGAGGTCATTGATTCAAAGTCAAAATGTCTAAACCGGTTGAAGAAACAAAAAATATTATCACAATCCTAATCCAAAATGTCACGAAACCTTGAAGAAACAAAAAATATTATCACAGTCCTAAAATTTCAATTAGAAGAGGCAAGAATAATGGAAGAAGTGGTGAGAATCCAGCTGAAGAAGAAGGAATAAAATTGTGAAGAGATAGAATATGAAATTGTTTCCTTAAGAAAGGAACTAAAGAGAATAACTATTGAGTCGAAGTTTAAAAAGAGTGTTGAATCCTTAGATGATATCATCTATTTTCAAAGGTCTCCATTCATTAAGACTGGTCTTGGAAATGATGTTACTATTCCCTCCCTACCTACACCTAGCCTAGCTACAACCAAGGAAGTTTTGTTTGTTGTAGGAGGAGTTTAGACTGGTTTTCTAGAATAACAATTGATTGTTGATTGAGATGAAAATATTGATGAGTTGCATATTATTCACATGCCATAATTTGAGCATGCTATTATAGATGACATTGTTGTTGATATGCCAAGTTTTTCTACTCATGTGAGTGAACCTATCCCTGAGCCTACTTCCTCTAATCAACTAACACAAAAATTTATGCCTTATCATCATCCTCACCACAAAAATCGAAGGAATAGAAATCACGCTTTCAAATATTTGCTGAAGAGACGTGAAAGAAATAATTGTGGACCAGTGCCAACTTCCAGGATAGATTGTGGTTGGATTTATGGATGGACGTGGATTTATTTGACCATATTTTTGAGGAATTCATATCATTATGTATCATCATTTGTATAGTCATGTAAGGTTCCTCTTACTTACTAATGATTTCCTTGGAAGTGGCCGATCGAGGATCAACCCGACATGACAATCGACTAGAGTTTTGACTGAGTATTCGTCGACTAAGTTTCAACTAGGTTGTATGTTGACTGGAATTTTCAACAAGAACTATTGTTGCTACTTGTTGATCCCTCAAGGGGGTGAATACTTGAAGTTGTTGATATGTGAGCCCAATTGATGTATTCTTGTCGACTTGACTATTTCTTGTTGAATCAACTTGAATTTGCTGAGACCAACCCAACCATGTTCGATTGTTGTTGGAGATGTACTACTTCTTATGTTGCATACAGAGACTGTCTAGATTGACATAGACTGATTATCTTGCGTTGTTTGTGACAATGTTCAAACTTCTTCAGGAGTGTTGTTGTATCATGTTCGAGTATCTTTTGTAGCTAGAAAAAAATTAAAGGGGGAAGGCTATGTGCTATGCAGTTTTCTTAAGATAAAATTGAAGAAATTCAAAATGGAAGATTGCACACTAGTCAACACACCTATGGTCACAGGTTGTAAATTGATAAAAAATGAAGAATCTCTGGAAGAAAATCAAACATTGTATAGGTCAATGATTGGAAGCCTACTATATGTGACGACATCAAGGCCATACATTATGCAAGCAGTAGGATTGGTTGTACAATTTCAAGTTGCACAAAAAGAAACTCATGTACAAGTAGTAAGAAGGCTATTCAAATATCTAAAGGGCATCTTAGACTTCGGCTTATGGTACTCAAGAGGTCAATACTTTACTCAAATAGCATATACAGATGCAGATTGGGAAGGCATTGTTGATGACAAAAAAAGTACAAGTGGAGGAGCATTCTTTCTAGGCAACAGTCTAGTGTCTTGATTGAGTAAGAAATAGTCTTCAGTCTCTCTATCCACAACATAAGCCAAGTATATTGCAACAACAACATGTTTCACACAAGTTCTATGGATGAAGCAAAAACTACAAGATATCAAGGTAGAATATGATTAGCCAATCTCAATCATCTATGACAACACAAGTGCAATTAACATTTCAAAGAATCTTGTTATGCACTCAATGAAAAAGCATATTCCCATCAAGTACCACTTCCTAAGAGAACATGTATCCAAACTAAGTGTCAAGCTAGAATACATTGTCACCAAGGAATAMGTTGCAGATATTTTTACCAAACCCCTTYYTAGAGAAACATTTCAATATCTCGGATAGAAGCTRGGAGTGATATCCCTCTCATCTCATCAGTAAAGAAGAAAAAATCAGRGGGACCACACCTTTTCCATTGATGTCAAAGGGGGATAATTATAGACAAGGGGAGATTTGCAGACAAGGAGAGGAGAATTAAATATAGGGGGAAAGTTGCAGACAAGGGATAATTCTTTCTATTTTAGGAGGATTACATGTTTTTGAGTACAGGGTTGCCATCAATGACAAAGGGGGAGATTGTTAAATAAATTATTGTCATTGATGTCAAAGTTAAGTAAGTATTCACATATAAATATTCAAAGGAAATGTGACTTTAATAAATTAAAAAGTGGAAGTGGATTAGAAATGAAGTTATGTGAAAGTGGATTAGAAATGAGGTTACATAAAAGTGGAGTAAACATGAAACTGGACTAAAAAAGGTAAAAGTAAAAGTTGAGTAAAAGTGCACATGGTATTTGCACATAGTTTTAAAACCCATGGTATGTTGAAAAATAAATAAATAAAATAAAAAGTGGGGAAATTAATTATTTATTTAATAAAAGTTGTGTCTTTCCAAATGAACGTGACTCTTCATGTAGAACTAATGGTAAATTATAAAAGGAGAAGAGGATTGTGAGAAATAATGTGAGTGTGGGTGAAAATGTAACATTCTTATGTATATCATTTGAGGAGTGATGATTGAATATCATTCAAGGAGCGATGATTAAATATTAGCGAAGATCAGATATGGTGTTCTAGCAAATAGATCTATTGTTCTAGAAAGAAAAACTCGCAAAGGAAAATCTAAGGCAGAAGTAGAAGAAAACACAAGAAGATCTGGTAAAGGAAAAGCTAAAGAAGAAGTAGCAAGTGTCAAGCAAATATGGCAAAAGAAGAAGGAGCGAGTGTCGAGCAGATCTAACGAAAGTAGAAGGAGTGAGTGTTGAGTTGATCTAGCAAAAGCAAAAGTAGCAAGTGAAGATCTGATTTAGTGAAAGAATAAGTAGTGAGTGCAAAGAAGACACGGTGAAAGCAAAAGTAACCAATGCAGAGAAAATTTGGTGAAGACAAAAGCAACAAGCAAATTGGTGAAGGAAATGAATATGAATAATTTGTAAACTTGTATGTAGGTTGGTGCCGACAAAACAAAGAGCTATGGGGATTGGTGTCTCTAGTAGGTCGGTGCCTACAAACAACAGAGGGGATTGGTGTCTCTTGTAGGTTGGTACCTACAAACAATAGAAGGGAATTGGTGTCTCATGTAGTTCGATGCCTACAAACAATAGAGGGGATTGGTGTCTTCTATAGGTTGGTGCCTACAAACATAATAGTGGATCAGTTTTTCCAATATGTTGGTTCCTACAAACATTTGTAATCGTAGGTTGGTGCCTACAAATTTATAAAAATAAGTTTTTGTGATTTTCTCCCAAAAGGATTTCCACACTAAATATTGTGTCTTCTAGTTGTTACATTTATGTGATTGCTTCATTATGGTTTATGAATGTTAAAAATAAAAACATAGCCTTATATTAATTCACCCCCCCTCTCAGTATAAGTGTGTGCTCAAAACTTCTTACATATGGTTTATTACTTGGATGATTGGGTGTGAGCATGATTAGAGCCATTTTTTTCCCAATGGTGTATCTCTTATGGATGGTATTCACACATGGATACATTGCTTGTAGTATGGAGCATGGTTTTATGTAGAGTGCTCCCCTTCTTTGACTCACATTTGGAGGCATATGCACACTTGGCATCACTTTATGCATATTTTGATGAGGTTATCCTACTACTTGATGAGTTGGTTTGAATTTTGGTGACTTGGCATATGATTAATGTCTTATTTGACTTATTCTTCCTTGGATTTACCACCTTACACATCTCCTCATGCATTAATGGTTCACATGTGCCATCTTGGAGGAGTGTTTTGCACTTATGTGGATGCATATTTTTGGATTAAGGAGAGGTATCCCCTTCTTTTCATGAATATGGTTGAGTATTATTGATGAAATGAATGTTTATCTCAATGTGTTTGTTGCGTTGATGTTGAATTGGATCTTTAGAGAGCTTGATGACACTATGATTTTCGCACAAGAGGGTTGTTGAATGCTACTGCTAGGATCCAAAATATGAAAGGATCTATTAAATCCACAAGGCCTCTTGACTTGCGTTAACCATTGCTCGGTACTTTGATTCTACTGAAGAAAGTGCAAGCGCCTATTGTTTCTTACAATCCAAAGTGATAGGTCCAAAACCAATGATGAAAACATAACCTATAGTAGACTTTTTATCAATAGGATTGTTGACCCAATCTAAATCAATGAAACCAACCAACAAAGGAGTCCCCCCTGAACTATAGTGTATCCCAAACTGAATTATACCTTGGATATACCAAAGTATCATTTTTGTTGCTTTCCAATGGATTTCATGGGGTGTTTACATATATCGAGCAACAAGACCAATAGAAAAGAAAATATCAGGACCAGTATGAGTCAAATATAAGAGGATACCAACTAATTGATGGTACAAAGTGGAATTGACTTCGGGAGTAGTATAGGTGGCAAAAAGTTTGAATCCAGACTGAAAGGGAGAAGGGGATAGTTTAGAATCTTCCATGTGAAAGTGGTGAAAAAGTTCACATCCATACTTATACTAGGAAAGGGAACTAGCTTCCTTAGTTTGCAATACTTGGAGGCCAAATAAACAATGCAAATAGCCTAATTTTGTCATTTCAAAGTTCTTCTTAAGGATAGATTTCACATGGGTTAAGAATTTAGGGTCACTACTAGTAAGGATAAGGTCATCAACATAAAAAACAAGTATTGTGAGATGGCTTCCTACTTTCTTGGTATAGACATTAGGGTCAAAATGACATCTAGAAAAGCCAGTGTCAAGAAGAAAGTTATCTATTTTTACATACCAAGATTGAGGAGCTTGCTTAATACCATAAAGAAATTTATGAAGGCATAATACAAGGCTGGATTCATTTTAAACATAGCTAGGAGGTTGTTCCATGTAGATTTATTCTTGCAAATCCCCATGCAAGAAGACATATTTAACATCCATCTCACAGACCTCCCATTTATATGAGGAAACAAGGAATATAACAAGGTGGATATAATTCCTTTTGTCTATGGGGGAAAAGGTTTCATTGTAGTCATTACCTTCAAATTGAGAGAATGCTTTGGAAACTAACCATGTCTTATGTCTTTCAACACTTCCATCTGATGCATACTTAGTTCTATACACCCATTTACATTTGAAAAAATTTCTTCCTTTCAAAAGAGGTACAAGATCCTAAGTATCATTCACCATTAAGGAATGATATTATTCATTCATGGTTGTGTCCCAAGATGGATGGCCAAAATATTCTGCAAATGTATTTGGATCACGAACCTTTGAAATTTGAGCCAAAAGAGAGGAGGCTTGCTAAAACTATGAACGTGTCTGACGTTGATCTATAGGATCACTAAAAATATCACTAATTGCTTCTCAAGTTGAATAGACCCATCTAGGAAATGATGGTGCTGGTGCAGGTTCATGTTCAATGGACTCATTTGGAGGAAGGTGAGTAGGCAGAGGTGGATTTTCATCTTCACTATCATCATCTGAAAAAGAAATTAGAATAGGACTAGAAAATGGCATAATCACCAAAGATGGCTCTCAAGCCGAAGATGGAACAAACACCAAATTAGGCTCACAAGATAAGAGATTTTCATCAAATTTAACATCTCTTCTAACAATTATTTCATTGGAATGAGGTTGAAGAAGTTAGTAACCTTTGACATCTTCAGAATATCCAATAAAATGCACTTCTCATTTTTAGGTTGTGATGTTTTCTTTTTCTCATCAAGAATGTGAACCCATGGTTCACTACCAAATGCATGAAAGTGACTTATAGATCTGACTTAATTTTAGTCCATGCTTCTTCTGATGTTATATTTTTTAAATCCTTTGCGGGAGTGTTATTTACTTTGTAATTGACATAATAAATGGATTTTTCCCAATAACGAAGACTTAATCATTTAGATTGGATCATACAATTATCCATTTCCTTTAATATGTGATTCTTTCTCTCAACAACCCCATTTTGTTATGGAGTATATGGAAAAATATGATACATTTGAATGCCATATGCAGTGAAGTAGGTTGTAAATTTATTGATCACATATTCACTGCTATTATATATTCTTAACCTTTATAGTTGATGTCCATATTATTTTTATACAAGGGACTTGTAGGCCAAAAATATGTCAAAAACTTCACTATTAAGTTTTAATAAGTAAACCCAAGTGCTTCTAGAGAATTCATTAATGAAGTTTAATAATTACTTGCACCTAGAGAAATAAGGGGAAGAAAGTGGACCACACAAATCACTGTGAACAAGATGAAAGAGGCATGCTTGTCAAAACTATCCTATTGATGTTTTCCAAGAACACAACTGACACAAACACCATCTCCGCAAGAAACGAGAGGAAAACTAGTCACCATATTTTGATTACATAGTTGTTGCAATGAATGATAGTTTAGATGACGAAGTCACTCATGCCAGATTTTTCTCAAGTCATCGCTATGAGCAATGAAAAATAATGGAAAATATGATGATTCAAAGTTGTTAAATTTGTACATCCTGGCAGTATCATAAAAAATCCTAGTGGTTAGGACATGCTTAGGATATTTTAAATCCTCGATTAAAACTTGGTGATGAGAAAACTTTATTAGAAGGTTGAAAACAATACTTGGAACACAATACATTATTGAAATGAACATTATATACTTGAACTATTCCAGACCCTACAACACTAAGACATCTATGATCACCAACAAATATTCGTTTAGTGTTACATTCGTTAAGAGTGGAAAAAATAGCTTTATCCTTATCCATATGATAACATTCTCTAGAATCAATAAGTCACTCATTAGAAAAAGAAGTACATGTTGCATTGAAGGAGAAACCATAAGCAAAAAGTGCATGTCCATGAGAAGAAGAATTATAATTAAAATAATAAAGATTTATGTTGTGATTTTTCATTATTGCTTCTAAGGCTTCCATATTTTTAAAACATTTAGACCCTAAATGACCATGTCACCCACAAAAAATTGCAATGTTTGTTAGTCTTCTTACTTTTTGATTTTGGTTCTTTGTCACCATTGGGAGTAGAAGTTGGTTGAGAAGGTTTGGGACCCCTTTTTGCTTGTTGTTGTGAGGATGTTATTTATTTGGATGCTTGGTTTTATGTAACAACCTAATTTTTAATCCCTATGAACTATAATATATTATGTAAATGTGACATTAGGATGGTGAGCTAGTAAAGTTGAAAAGGGGTCAGAGTGCCTAGGAAATGTAATACTTCTGCATACATTAATAAAAAATGTATTTTTGGTTGCAAGACAGACAAGGACAAGAGATAGGGGGCTATGATTCCATGAGAGTGGGGGTTGAAGGGGCTAAGTATTTTTATTATATTTTATTTACCCATATTGGTTTTAAATGGGAAAAGTGGTTACATGAGCTTCTTGGGAGGAATGCCATGTGGTTCTTGTTTTCATGTAATTATATAAAAATACCTTGTGGACTATTTTGGGGGTTCACTTATTCTTCTCCATTCACTCTTACACCTTTCTCACTCTTTCATTTTTGGTGTCTCATTCTTTCCAATTTGTGTGCTCTTGGTCTGAGCATGGAAACAAATGGTTGGAAGAGGAGAGCCATTTCTAGATGGACATAATAACTTACTAATCATTTTAGGAGGGAATGGATGCTTGAGTGCATGAGCTTGATGGAAGTTCAAAAAGAACTATCCACAACTGAGAATCCTTGGAGTTTCCAACAGGGATACTTCTTGACCAATATCACTTGAGCCTTGGAGAGAAATGGAACAACCTAAGGGATTGCATGACAGAGAAAGGTGTTCATTTTTTTAGGTTGTGCAGGCTGAAGGGGAAAGAGAGTTGAAAATTAGGATTTGTTGTGTGGTTGGGAAACCTGAGAGCTAGTTATCCAACTATTGTGCATTTTAGAATTGGCCTAG